>JAWQEG010000649.1:27500-72500 GCA_033782935.1 Petrolisthes cinctipes | reverse complement strand
ATCACTAAGATGCAAGGATGTCTTTTGTCTGCCAATAATTTATTTTTCAAATAAATCATTGTGAGTGTGTGTGTGTGTGTGTGTGTGTGTGTGTGTGTGTGTGTGTGTGTGTGTGTGTGTGTGTGTGTAAACGATGAACCAAATATGCGGATCGAAAACCATTTATGTGGTGGGGGAACCACGTAGTTGGAAGAACCACCTGAATGAAGTGAGAGCTATGTTTGTGACTAGACAATCATAGACATTGGTGATCCATAAACAATACCTATATGATGGTGGAGGGTGGTCAGACCAACTTTTGACAGTGACTGTCATACACGACCGGTAACCCAGGCACCCTCAAGATTCATAGCCTCAACAAGCACTAAGTTGTCGAACAAAACAAAGCAGATACGGGCCAGTGCTCCCGACAGCCTGGTTCGGTGTGTTAGGAAACTCACAAGTGCAGTCTCAATCACCGGCCCAGATAAAGGGGAAGGCTAATGAGTCGTAAAATTGAAAAAGTACGACCATATGTTATCCCAGGTAATTGTCTGATGAATGGTTAGTGGAGCGGGTACGTGTGCATTAGGGGGCATGACGGCACCAATCACACTTCTTTTTACTACCTATGATATGCTGCTTTGAAGAATTTCAGGCCGTGTTGGACGATACCGATCTTACCCTCAGCCTCCACTACAACGGGTGTCTCTTCTAAAAACTAGCAACATACATGTCCCAACCACTATATTGCAGATAATATTTTGAGATATAAAACGACTACAGATTTCAGCCACAGCAATTAGCAGATAACTAACTAAGAGAGGTTCTAAAAGATCGAAATATTCTTAATACCTGCAAAAACAAGCAGGTCTAGTTGGGTGTGTGTGTGTGTGTGTGTGTGTGTGTGTGTGTGTGTGTGTGTGTGTGTGTGTGTGTGTGTGTGTGTGTGTGTGTGTGTGTGTACTATGTGACACACACACCATAATCCATTATACATATAGTGAAGTTATTATATATCTTTTATTACAACCTCATAAATAATATTATGATTATATGAGACATTAAACGGTGTACACACACACACACACACACACACACACACACGGATCCATATCGCCTACATATCACAGTTGTGTAATACACACCACGCTCGATTTCAGGCGGCGAATGGAAAACACAAATTTATTGATTCTTGACACGAAGCTTGTACGTGGAATTGTTGCTTGTATGTGTGTGTGTGTGTGTGTGTGTGTGTGTGTGTGTGTGTGTGTGTGTGTGTGTGTGTGTGTGTGTGTGAGTAAAATTTATCTGCCTATCTTCATCCATCTATCCTTCTTTATGTAATTATCTGTATAAAGTTTCCTTACTATAATTACAGTTTTGCTTACCGATACACATAATATGTTCATGTATCGATCTAACTTGTATCTATATATTCCTTTTCACATGATTTAATATGTTTTAGTTTGCATTAACTTAACCAAACTAAGCCAAAACATTTAATTAATGAGCGAAGACGTACATTTCGCAACGCAAAATATAAACTAAGTATAGAAGATTGTATTAAAAGCTATCCGAGATGACACTGACAAATAGGACCGTTCAAGTTGTCCATAATCCCGTGTCATTAATTAATTGGAAACCAGAGGGAGGGAGAAGGAACGAGTACTCATAACAATATAACATCCTTAGTTTATCTCTAATGTTCGAATCGCTGCCGTGATTGGCCTGACCTGAAAGCAACAGCAATTTCCCTGGGTGTACCTCAAAACTTTTTACACCAATAACTTGTAGGAGAAAAACACGGCACACATTGTGAGGCCACACGTCATAGCGGCGAGTAATGGCGAAATTAAAATCACAGGTGTTCTACATTGCCGCAATTTTTTTTTATGAGTTCATATTGCAAGCCATCTAATGGTTATCTGATACGTTCACTCATTACTGATAAGCCAAGTTGTCCAACTCAAAGACATTACATATGAATAAATAATAATAATAATAATAATAATAATAATAATAATAATAATAATAATAATAATAATAATAATAATAATAATAATAATAATAATAATAATAATAATAATAATAATAATAATAATAATAATAATAATAATAATAATAATAATAATAATAATAATAATAATAATAATAATAATAATAATAATAATATGAAAAAGAATTGAAGATGAAGAAAGAAGACCGCGCTAGGCTTTGAAAATTTTGTAACACGAGTGAAAAGTGGATAGGGAGGAACAGCAAGTATGAAGGAAACGAGAGAAAGTAGAAGTATTGAAAGGAACGGCAATAATCAAGGTCACGGCGGGTAGGATAAAACAGGAAGGGGAAGACAAGGTAAGGAGAGAGAGGAAAGACGAAAGTGGGCAGGGCAGGGCAGGGCAGGGCAGGGCAGGGCAGGGCAGGGCAGGGCAGGGCAGGGCAGGGCAGGGCAGGGCAGGGCAGGGCAAGGTTGGTAAGGGCAGAACAGAGCAGTGTAGAATGGGGCAGGACAGGGGAGGATAGGGCAAGACAGGGCATGGTAAGGTAAATTAGTCCAGGGAAGAATAGGGCAGGACATGAAAGGAAATGCAAGATAAGGCATGGGAGTGTTGGGCAGGGTAGGGCAAGGTAGGGAGCGGCAGGTTATAATGAGTCCCTGGGCGGGGTTAGAGAACAATACCGCCAGGGGTCACACTCTTAAACTTAACACCCAGGCACTTGAACTTTACCAACAACCCGACCCCAGCACGCAGCGCCTCTAAAAGCAACTCGCTAATTGTCGGGTGTTCTTTCTGCTCGTGGGTCGCGTGCCGTCAGTCCTCAGTGATTTAAGTAGGTGGAAGAAGATATAGATATACTGCACCTCACATAATTATCATTTCCAACCACCAGTGATGTATTTTGGGTAGTGGTGAAATATATATGCGTGTGTATTCGGTTATGGCTCACTTAAAAATCTCGTTCGAGATATATACATCCCTTATCATTTATATTATATCTATATATCATTAACATAGGAAGAAAAAATATGGGACAGAAAAGGCAAAGGTGGTAGCTGACCCAAATCTAAACCATAATACACGTTCATTCAACTTCCACACACTCAGATATTTACTTTTTTTTCCATGGTCCCCCTCCCTCCCATACTCCTTCCGTCCCTCTCTCCCTGAACAGCCTTGACGCGAGTGTTCTGCAACCGCACGTCCAACTGACCCCTCGGTGCAATGTCCGGGGGAAAGGTCAATCCGCTGTGAGGTCACTGAGAGGGGTGAGAGGGAAGGAATGTTTGGTGGGAGTGCTACGAAGGTGATTGTAATGTGGTGGTCAGAGACGGCAGGTCGTGATACACAGGTGAAGAGGTGTACCTTGAAGGGTCGTAGTAAGGTCTCGTGAGGGGTCGTTGTAAAAGTCTTTTTTTTTCCTTAATGAACATGAACACAAAGACAGAAAATTTGAGGTGTGATAATAGGGAAAATTTGGAAATACTCGTAGAACAGGTCACGATAGATCAGACATAATAAACACAACAACAACAACACATACACTGGACGCATGTGTATACGTATACGTGTGTGTGTGTATGTGTTCAAGGACGTAGAAAGGATGGAGGTTTGACTCGCAGGAAATATTTTTACGACAAGTGACCATAACACCTTATTCTGATAGTGATACTAATCTCTGCTGTCTGTGTCAGGTAAAATGAATTGGTGTGCGCTGAGCAAACAACGTACAGTCGCAGCGCAAAGTTCGGTCGCTTCACGGGTGTGACGGTGAAATTTGAGAATAATGTTGTCGTGAATTAGGTGTGTTACAGACCGGTATATTCATGGCATGCAATTAGTCAGAAAAAAATATTACATCACATTCGCAACAATATTATTCTCACAGTTCAAAATCTTACCAGAAAGGCGATATAACTTTACACCACTACTGTATAAGAACGTGTAACCTGCTTAATGGTCGCATTTTAATGTTGCACTACATGAGGTGAGGTAAAAGGAGTATAGTTCAAGTAAAGTAACATTAAGTAACAGATAATGCACGCCATGAGATGAAGTAAAAGGATTATGATGCAAGTAAAGTAACATTAAGGACGAGATAATGCAGTGCGGCGACGAAGAAATATTAATTCTGTTGTCAAACTTACATTGTTCAAAAACGATGACTATCACTAGTGTGCAGATGACGTAATAAATAGTTTGGTGTGGCTGTGTAGGAACACACCCAGTCGTACGTTGGCATGTCTCTCGTTTGTTTGTTTATTATTCGTGGTAATGGACTATAAAATAAACATTAGGTCCTCCAGGCAACCAAGTGCTTCTCCTAGGTAGAATAATTCAGATGGATATTTATGAAGCACATACCAAGAAGCAACAACAACAGTAAGCCATGTGTGCGTCTGCTTGCTTGATTAAAGGGAAATGCTTGATTAAGGGGGGATACGGTACTCTTTTCGAGATTTCCCTTTGAATGTCCTACAGAGGGATCGAACCTGGGAACTTTGGTTACATGACCCCCAGGCACTACTGAATTGGGAGTTAAAAATAAATACCTAGAGAGAATGTGAGCAGCTTAATTCCCACAGCCACAACCAAAACAAACAACACACGGAAAGGCCAGCAAAGGAGAGGTCTAAACTCATTAAACAGGTGCGATAGGGATCCAAGGCCCAGTGCTTGTTGAGAAATGGGAACGAATGAAAAGGTGAAGAAAGAAAACTAAAGTAGCCAGAAAAACTTTATTAAACAAAAGAGAAGAAGACAAGAGAGGAGGAACAGAAAGCACAAAGAAAAAAGAAGGAACGGAAGGAAGGCGATGGCTTGGATTTTTAAGGGGACCATAACTTTTTAAGCTGGTCGTTTTATGTAGAGATTGTCGAGTGCTAATGATTCCTCCAAACTGTGCTACAAAACAGATCCCATACAAATATAATGAAGGGACCAATTTCCTACCATAGTTTGGAGGAATGAGTTGCTCCAGATTTACCAGCAGTATACTTTCACCCTTAAAGTATTGCCCACATCATTGCAGGCAGGTTTAAGAATGGAAGACAAACCACCCAGCTCTGACCCCACCGTGCCGGGTCAGAGGAGGTCACGGTGGTCAGCCTCAGGTCACGGGGTCAATCCCAGATAAACACAGCTTTGCATCCCTGATTTTGTGTCGCATTTTTCCGGCAGCAATGCAGAATGTAAATGTATAAGGGTTATCGTTAGTCAGTAAATATGTAAATGTATATATGCAATCCATCGTAAGTTTGTAAATATTTCTATGTCTAATGGCTATCGTAAGTCTGTAAATATTTCTATGTATAATGGCTATCGTAAATCTGTAAGTATGTGTGTTGTATATAGGTATTATAACGTAAATCTGTAAGTATGTAGAGGTATATTGGTCATCGCAATTTTGTTGGTGCAATTACTGTTGATAATTTGTATATCTGATACAGGTAAACTTCATTTTATAATTTATGGAGAAATTAGTAGCAAATGTGAAACTGAAAATGCAATAACTGGTAGAAATTTAAATGCACATTAACTTGCAAATTTAGGAGCAATTCAATTAGGCAAATGTTGGAAATATCGGATATCTAACTAGAAATACACAGAGGTAGGCACAGAAAATGTAAAGTTACCTGATAGAAAAAAAAAACTACCAAGTCAAATTTAATAACTTAGTTTCTGCAAAATCCCACAAACTGTGTGATACGTTTCTTTGGACACCAATTTCTTGTATTTTCATCTGAAAAGTAATTCTCTGCTCGAGTCATAGAACCACATACACGAAAAGCTGCTTTTAATAAAGAATGAAAAACTTCCAAACCCACTGTCTCTTTTAATGAAGGAATTTTCTGTAAAGAGGACGTAAATCTGTGCCTTTAGAGCGTGGCGTCTATCATACATAATACGAAACACTGAGCCGGTGAAGCAAGAGTCTGAATAAGGGGTATTTATAGGCCATGAATCTTGATTTGACTGGCACTGATATTGGCGGTCAGAATTATTATAAAATATTGGTTGCTTTGAATAACAACACGTAATTAGGACTACGTAGTTTTTATAGGGACATTAGCATGTACAATATAATTCAAACTTATGTACATATTACACATATCATACACATAACATCTGTCCCGTCACTTGTTATAAATTTAAGGTGTGCAGTACTATAAGTTTCCCTTATTAAATCCATATAGTCCTATATGCGTGCTGACATACAGAGTCCATAAAATTTAATTATGTATCGGTTAATTGATTAAACTCTCCGCTAGGACCACCACCATTATCTACTACAATCATCACAACCACCACCACCATCACCAACATTTTCTCCACCATCACCAACATTTTTTCCACCACCACCACGAAAGCCAACAAACAGACAACGGTAAAGAATCAAGTAAAATGCAACAAAATGTGGAGGTCTCAACTACCCCAAGCATTCATATCTAAAGCCCTGTGCTGATCCGAGGTTGACGTCAGGACTTCCCGTCTTATCTGGCCAGTAAAAACAATCCCAGTGACAGTAAACCGCTGACGGCATGAACTCATTTAAGCATAAAATTTAGGTAAAAATAAGTGAGACAGGTGTGGGGTCAGGTGGGCGACATTCCTCAACTCATGACCTTTAAGAAGAAGACTTTCCTGTTGGTGAAGTAGAGGGCTATTGATTCCTCCAAATTTGGTTGGGAAACAGGCGACTTCAGTGTTACTTGATAGGGGTTACAGTTTCGTGGCATAATTTGAAGGATACTATAGCCCCAAATTTACCATTCAGTGCATGTATCCTGTTAATGGGTTTTGCTTTTCTGGGAGACAGGAAGCATGGGACTGTAGGAGGGGAGGTTAGGGGAGGAGGGGAGGTTAGGGGAGGAGGGGAGGTTAGGGGAGGAGGGGAGGTTAGGGGAGCAGGGGATGCTGAAGGAGGAGGGGAGGCTGGGGGAAGCTGGAGGAGGAGGAGAAGCTAGGGGAGGAGGAAGGGAAGGAGGGAAGACTGGGAGGAGGGAGGAGGCTGGAGGAAGAGAAGGAGGCGAGGAGGTAAGATGAAAGAAGGGCTGGTGGGAAAGGAAGTCTGCGGTAATATGAAAAAGAAGTAAGAGATCGAACGAAAATTACACTTAATAAATCATATTTATATAATGTGTGAGTGAGTGAGTGAGTGAGTGAGTGAGTGAGTGAGTGAGTGAGTGAGTGAGTGAGTGAGTGAGTGAGTGAGTGAGTGAGTGAGTGAGTGAGTGAGTGTGTGTGTGTGTGTGTGTGTGTGTGTGTGTGTGTGTGTGTGTGTGTGTGTGTGTGTGTGTGTGTGTGTGTGTGTGTGTGTGTGTACAGTCACGCTCAATAGTCCTGCAACACTTTCCAATGAACTCGCCTCATAAAATTCGGCAAAAACCATAGCTGATGATCTCTGCAGGTCATTTGAAAATTACTATACATTACGAAAGGGGAGGGCAAGGCAAAGGTGACAAAATAAATCCTTGACAATAACAACACTGAAAGATTAGTCAGATGCAGGATGTTGTGAATGATGTCAGGTTGAACAAGACTCGAGTAATGAAGGATGGAAAAACCGGTAGCGGATATATTGAAGTGGCTTGAAGACGGACTGGAATATAGAGAGAGTCACTGTCTAGAACCAGTAGTGATCAATTCAATAAAGTAATATAGGGATAACTGAATAACTGACTGACCGGTTCTTCCTGTTATTTTGCTAGAAGAGATTACCTTACCCACCGTCAGCTGCAACAACAACAACTGTCAACATCATTACCATAGCGATAAATGAGCCTGAGAGAAGACAGACTAGATGAGATTAGTATCGAGATGTGGGCACAGATTGACGAGATTACACTGGCATTGCTGGAGGTCTCAGAGGCTATAAGTCGGTGGGGGGAAAGTTTGGTCCATTGAAAAGAAATGTCACCAACAATGCCATTAAAAATTCTATAAACCAACCTGCAAAGTTAAAATGCAAAGTAGTATGATGGGAGTGCCTGGACACATTACACTTGCATTGCTGTCATTCCCCGAGGCTCAAAGGCAAGAGTCTATTAAGGGAAAGGAAGGAGACTTTACTAGACCGTTCATCCCAAGGGAAAAGGAGACTGAGAAGAGTGGCAGCAAACACGAGGGAAAAAGAAGGAAAGGAGGGACAGGTGAAGAGAGTTAAAGGATAGGCCTCATGTCAAGATGTAAATGTTTATATTATCTAATAAAAGTAATAAGACAAACTACATAATAAATATACCAGCATGCACACACCTGCATGCAGAAAGCAGGGGGAAGAGTTAATTCAAGGAAGTCATGCCTACATTGTTATATACCATTAAGAGATCCCCGTCAGTAGGGTGTGGTTGGCTGGTCAGAATGCTACCAAAAATACAGGGAGAGCTTGCTAGTCATTCCTGTACTTATGATAGGAATGAAATCAAGAAAAGGTTATACGCTTCTCCTTCGTACAATTATGAAAAAAAATAGAGAGAAATAATGTACTCTTTTGCGTTCGTTGAGTGCAGAGGGAAAATGTTAATCGAAGATGCTCTGAGGGACTGAGTCGATTGCGTTGACGTTATTTGAATTTCTTGGGGCTTTAAGTCAATGAAGAATAACTCAGGTGAACACAAGTTTATGCCGTACTGCTGTGGAAGAAAGAAATTGTGTTAATGCAGGTCAAGACAGCCAGATAAATAAGTTATTGAGAATTTGATCTGAAGTTGGAGAGAGAATACACAGTTATGAGACTTAACAGCAAAACATTGATAGTTTGGAACGAACGAACGCAAGCATACGCACATGCACGCACGCACACACAAACATTGATATTATAGTGTATATTAAGGGGAGAAGGGAAAAGAGGCCAGGTGGATATTACATCACCCTGATAAATCTGTGTGTACTATTATTTTGGAGAATCATCACCAGAAAGGAGAGATATAGAGAAGAAAGTCTGGGAGAAAAGAAAAGAGGGAGAAAATAGAGTGTGAGGACCATGAAATAGTATAGACAGAGAGAAAATAACAGAATAACAACACGGAGGGGGGGAGAGAGACAGAGACAGAGAGACAGAGACAGAGACAGAGAGACAGAGACAGAGAGACAGAGACAGAGAGACAGAGACAGAGACAGAGAGACAGAGACAGAGAGACAGAGACAGAGAGACAGAGACAGAGAGACAGAGAGACAGAGACAGAGAGACAGAGAGACAGAGACAGAGAGACAGAGACAGAGAGATAGAGACAGAGACAGAGAGACAGAGACAGAGAGACAGAGACAGAGAGACAGAGACAGAGAGACAGAGACAGAGAGACAGAGACAGAGAGACAGAGACAGAGACAGAGAGACAGAGACAGAGAGACAGAGACAGAGAGACAGAGAGACAGAGACAGAGAGACAGAGACAGAGAGACAGAGAGACAGAGAGACAGAGAGACAGAGAGACAGAGACAGAGAGACAGAGACAGAGAGACAGAGACAGAGAGACAGAGAGACAGAGACAGAGAGACAGAGACAGAGACAGAGAGACAGAGACAGAGAGACAGAGAGAGAGAGAGAGAGAGAGAGAGAGAGAGAGAGAGAGAGAGAGAGAGAGAGAGAGAGAGAGAACATGAAATAGCACTCGGAAGGGAGGGGGTCGGACCAGAGATCGTAATCGCAGCACAGATAATAAACGGAACCACAGACAGAAATCTCAAGAGTCTCCCTGCCATCTCCTCCTTCTCCTCCTGCGTACAACTACTTCTTCTTTTTCTTTTTCTTTTTCTTTTTCTTTTTCGTTCCTTTTTCCTTTCTGCCTCGACTCTTATTTTTTCTTCTGCGTACGATTTGTTACTGTTGCTCCTACATTTCTTCCTCTACAGTTTTCGTCTATTTTTTTTTTTTTTTCTCCTTTTGTGCATGTCTCTTTCTTTGTTCTCCTTCTCGTTCTTTCCCTCTTCTGTTTTCTTCTACTTTGTTTTCTACTTCTATATGCTATTCTTCTTCTCTTTTCACACCTTTTTTTCTTTACTTCTTATCCTCGTCTTTATCCTCCTCGTCTTCATCATCATCTTCACTTTCCTCCTCCTTTTCCTTCTCCATATTCTTCTCTTCCTCTATGTCCTCTTGTCCTCCTACTTATTGTCCTCCTCTTCCTTACCCTGGATCTACCATTTCTTTCTGACATTTCGCCTTTCTGTTATCGCCTTTTTGATCTCTAGTTCTCCTCTCTCCCCCCCTCGTCTTTTCTCTCCCTTCTTCCCCGCCCTGCCCACGCTCGCTCCCCTGACAAGATAATTAAATAATAGTGTAGAAGCCACGGACTTGGCCAATTAAAGGCCCAAAATGGCAGGACGATGCATCAAGGTTCAAGGGGACGTTCTCTCTCTCTCTCTCTCCCTCTCTCTGGCTCTCCCTGGCTCTCTCCAACAAGTATCATTTCGACTTGGTGCCGTCCCCATCCTTCCCTCCCTCCATACCTCCCTGCCGCCCACCATTTCCTCCCTGCCCCACCTTCCCGCCCTTACCCCCCCCCCCACACACACACTTTGCACTTGGTACCCCCCCCCCCTCCTCCCTGCCCCCGACACACACCTCACACTGCATTTTCTTGACCCATGTCTTCCTCTTCCTTTCTTTCTTTTCACCTCTCCCCTCTCATCTATTTTTCTCTCCTGCTACAAGAAGGTTTTGCCTTTCCATTTTGGTCACCTCGTTCTTCCACCTCCTCCTCCTCATCCTCCTTTTCCTCTTCCTTCTCCTTCTCCCCTTTTCCTTATTTTATCTTCCTTCTCTTCTTCCCTCCTCTTATTTCTTTTATCTTCTTATCACTCCTTTCCTCTTGTTCCTCCTCTCTCTCTCTCTGTCTCTCTCTCTCTCCTATCTTTTCCCCCTTTCCCCTTCGTACTCCTCGTTTCCTCTTGTTCTTCCTTCTCCTTCTTCATCACTCTTTCCTCTCCTCCATTTAACCCGTCTGTCAAAGGCCACGTCTCTCTCTTCTTCACCTCAGACTTCAATCCCATACGCTTTCTTGTTTCCCACCACCTACTCCCCCCCCCTGACTGCTTCCCATGCCCTTCCACCCCCAGTAAGGTCTGTCCAAGTCGGGGTTACGAAGGTGGCGAAAATCGTGCGACATCTTGGACTGCTGAAGGTGGGAGAAGGCCAAATGAAACGGGATGAGGTGAGGGTGCGTTTTATGTGTGTGTGTGTGTGTGTGCTTTTTACTGTGTCATATATGGTAGCAATGGATGTAGTGCTAAGCATAAACAAATCCCCATGATGGATAAACACTATTTTTATACCGAATAAATAAGGATTGTACTGCCACCCTATTCTTACTTACGTACAACAACCCAGGCAATGATTCCCTTTCTTCTGCTTGGACCTGTAAGTATTGAGACATAAATAGGGGAAAGCAACACAATAATATAAGCCACAGAATCTCGCAGAGTCAGCTGGCCAGACGAACCGAACTTTTTTATGAGAAGAATCATTTGCGGACGAAGTTTCTAGTTCATAAACCAGTCAGCTATTTTTGGTAGCATGATCACGTTTTTAAGACTATATATATATTTTTTCCGATTCAATAAGATCAGAGTTAGCAGTCTGGTCGTGTGGTCGTGACGTGGGTTCGTGGCTCCTGTTTACAAAATAATTATCCTCTTACACGGCGAACAAACGAGGACGCAGGCGCATAAGGCAGGTGGTATGTACACGAATGAAATCCAGGGGTCGCTTTAGCTTGCATCTCTCCCGACAGCTACCTGATACACACAACATCAAGGGGCAAAGCGTACACACACCAAAAGAGGTTGAGTGCTTCAAGTTAAATCTTAACTGTTCCTTCTTTTACATTACAGTTCAGTTCAAACGTCTCAAATTTTCTTTCACTCGAGTATAGCTAATATGAGTGCACAAAATCAAATTGGGAATTGGTATAGTAAGTACTCAAAGGATATAGAATCCTGCATTGCATAGAAAGAGAGAGGTAGAGAGAAAGTAAAGGGGGCGGGCACTTGTTATTTGCCTCTAGGATGAAGTCCGGAATGCAAAATGGTTTGTGAACTACTGAAATATAAATACCATGTCTGTGTGTGCATGTGTGTGTATTGGGTAGCCTTTGTTCGTTCATTCCAGCATTTTATTTTTATTTTCAGTGGGCAATGGACAGGTAATACCCAGGGTAGTATTGCTACTGCCCTGATATGCAAATTTTCTTCGGCAATTTGTTCTATATTTGCGCATATGCAGACGAGTTTTATTTGTACTCTTACCGACTCATCGTCCTAATCGCCTGCCGTTATCGTACTCGGAACAAGGTATCATCAGTAGCCAGGTAGCCTTTGCAAGCGGTTTAGATTGTCAAGATAGAAGGAAACCCCGTGATTATTACAATTGAAGAATAACACATATACATACAATCCAATATTGGAACACACAAACACTGGGGTCCAATGAAATAAAATTGGGATAAAGGAAATAAAAACGGATGATAGGAAGAATACGCAAGGATGGAGGAACGAATATAAGGAGGAGAATGAGGAGAAAATAAAGTAAAATAACGAGGAGAGTGAGGGAGAAAAGAAAGTAAGAAAAATGGAAGAATGGGAAACAGTGTGTGAGAGAAGTGCACATAATATGTACTGTACAGTCACGAGTAAATGTTCACCCACATTCCCTTAGAGCATTATGTTCCAGATTCTAGTACAATAATATTTTCCCTTCATCAGTCACTCTAAAGGAGATGCAAGGAAGGAAAGCCAAGTCGACGGGAACTTTTGTTACACGCAAATATATTACACAGATTTCATGGAACATAAACCAAAGGAATGTCAACAAGAGTTTGCCCAGGTTAAAAAAAAAAAAATAATAATAAAAAAATAAAAAAAAAAAAAAAGGAATGGTAGATGGTGGAAGACGTAAGCCAGGAATGTTGTTGAGGAGGGAATGAGTGAAGAAGTTTAGAGGTGGAGTCATCTTTCATATTATTCTGAGTGGATGAGGTGAGAGGAAAAAAAAAGGAGGCGTATAATGTGGAGAATGTAATGGAAGATATGCAGGGATTAATTATAGATGGGGTGGGGAGGTGGACAATAAGCAAGTAGGGATGGAAAATGCCTGAATAGTTGAGGTGATAGAGGTGAAGGGAGAGTTGGAGTAGATGTAGGGAGAAGAACAGAGGACGTAAGGAGTAGGGAGGAAGATGGTGAAGGTGCTAGAAGATGGTGTATAGGGAAGATGCGGGAGAGAGTGGAGTCTGGAGAGGGTGGAGAGGAGGAAAATTGAGAGGGAAGTTTGAAGTCGGGAGAGGGTAGACAAGAGTCAGGAGAGGATTCAGAAAAGGAGCTGGGAGGAGGTAGAGAAGAAGTCGGGAGAAGTCAGGATAATGTAGAGGGGAGAAGTCTCCCGACAGTAGAAAGGAGGAGTCGGGAGTGGGTAGTGAGGAGCCAGGAGGGGGTCAAGGGAAGGACGGAACTACATGTCAGGTTGTGTTATCTGGGGAAAGTTATGCTGCGGTGAGGTGTGCTGGCGACAATTACTCGCGATACTGCCACAGATACAGTCACCCATGTTGATCGATGTTATGCTGGGGGTTGTGTGGCGAGGGACGAGGAATGGAGAATGAGGGGGTCGTGGTCTTAGGATGCTAGTCTTCCCTTTCTCTTCTTTACCCATCCCTTTTCTCCGCTTCTTACATAGGCTCCACTACCATCTGTTTTTCCTTTACATGTACTCCATTTCCTCTTCATAACATTTTACAATTCGCTCAGATGAGCATTTTATCATGAGGGGAAACAGACAACCATAAAACAATTATAACAGTTACAGTACGTATACTAGATATTTTCAGTCCGAATGAACGATATTTATACCATACAATATTATATTTTAATCCGGATTGCGTAAATTAACATCGCTGTGGAAATTGTTACCTCGTTAGAACACACACACACACACACACACACACACACACACACACACACACACACACACACACACACACACACACACACACATACACATACACAAACACACAAACACACACACACACACACACACACACACACACACACACACACACACACACACACGCACACACACACGCACACACACACACACACACACACGCACACACACACACACACACACACACACACACACACACACACAGAACTTATCAATTTCCTGACATAGTTTGGATAATGAGTTGATCGGTTTCGTGGCATAGTTTGGATGAATCGGTTGCTCTCCATTTCATCCCACAAAAATGACCTGCTTAACCTTTCCATACAAGGCCAAGTTACTTCGTTAGTCTGAACAGCAACGGGTCCAAGGAATCCAGTCTGGTCATCTCCCTGTCAAGGTTTGCTGTCTAGTGTTGGGATGATGAAGGTTGGTTGGCTGGGTGGATGGATGGATGGATATATGGCTGGATGGATAGATGGATAGTTGGATGAATGAATGCATAAATGAATGGATGAGAGATTGGATGGACAACTGGAGGGATGGATGGTTGAATGTCTTAATGGCTGGTGGTTGTGGTGGTGTGGTGGGAATGCAGTGTTGATGGTGAGGGAGGAGACACAAATCACCCCGGATCCACCCTCGTCCATACATCATTCCAACTATGGTCTTATATTCTTCCAGGTAAAATTTCACACATTCCGGGGTCATTAAAATGTAACTTGAAATAATGTGTTTCCAGTCTGACCAGTTTTCGATTCCAGTTAACATTCTTTTCACCAATCAAAATTTCACAAATACCATTGCAATAAACGTGTAACTTTATTCATAAATTCCAGCATCGGTATAAGAGTTATTTCTTCCATAAATATCTATATAGAGCATAAACTGCAGAGAGAGAGAGAGAGAGAGAGAGAGAGAGTGAGTGTGTGTAGTGTTGGGTCTGGCTAGGCTATGCTAAATTGCCTTCATGTCTGAGGTGGTGGGCAACGGTACTGTGTTGACCAGACAACGGGTGCATATTCTCCAAGTGTGTTAGGACGGAGGCCAGTCTCCTTCCCAACAACTGTCTACATTAGGTTTAGAAGGCAGAGTGCGTTATTTATGTTGGGTTGGGTAAGGTTGAGTGTAATTAGGTACGGCACGGTACGGTACGGTACGGTACGGTAGGTTAGGTTAGGTTAGACTAGGATATGTGGTGGTTCTCTTTTATGATGTCACAGGCTGTATCTGGTCACGTTAAGATCTATAAGGATAATAGTCGACTAACTGTTAGCAACTGTATCCTCCAACTTATGGTACGAAATAAACTACATTAATCATAAGGTTTGTTTTGTGACACTGTTTGGAGGAAATCACAAATCTCAATATCTAACCCAACAACATCAGAGGCTCCTTAAAGATGATTAATATTCACACAAACACCTCAGGAAGAAACAAGAATCATAGGGCACGAATCCCTCACCGAGCAGCCTTGAGGAATGAGTAAACAGAAGAGACCCTAGTGCTTGAGGCTACTAATCTTGTTTTAAGGCATACTCAACCGACGGTAAATTGCAAGGCTACAAGTACTCATTTCTACAGGCTATGCCACGAAGCTGATCCCCTTATAGTAACTCTGGGGTCATCTGGTTCCTGGCGTAGTTTGTAGGAGGAATCAGTAGCCCGAAATTCGACCACAAAAGAGTAACCCCTAAAGAGAGTGAAAGCATGATGGCTCCCATGAAGGCATTGCCAGCCTTGTTCAGTCTATGACCGGCTGTGTTCTCTCCACACAACAGTTATAATCAAGCCAGGAATGTGGTTAAGAAAACAACCACTGATGAGATTTTAAGTCTGTGCCATAGAACGGAATTTTTCCATTAAGTAGTTTGAAAAAAAAAAACAAGGTCTGTATGCTATTTTTCATATAGGGAAAATTCATTTATCGATTTACAAAGGTTCTGTAATATCAAATAGCTAAGACAAAATATATGAGAAACGTAGAGAAGATGATTAAATAAAATTTTGTTACTTGCTCGGAAGGGTTAGAACTGGATGATAAAGCGGAGTTGGAAATGAGAAATGTTGTGATAGTCAAGTAAGTCAGCCTAAGAAGGCTGATGATCATAATAATGTGGTTGATAACATATGATAAGATGAATCCACAAACAAGCACTTACATTTGAACAGACAGAGATTTTGCACACACAAAGGCAGACAGATAAAAGCATACTCAGAGGTAGAGGTGTATATACGGATTAACATCAGTGTACACATAAAACGCGTGCACTATACTTTAAAACTAGTTCACACAACTATGGTTATGCTTCATATATATATATATATATATATATATATATATATATATATATATATATATATATATATATATATATATATATATATATATATATATATATATATATATATATATATATATATATATATATATATGGTAGTGGGAGTGGCGGTGTTTATCTGGTGAAATTAGTGGTGTCTGGTTGAGGGCAACGCGAGGTGGAAGGTACGACTCAAGGCCTCATTATTCTCAGGAGCTTCTTAACGACCAGAATTAATGTCACTCCGGCCCTCTCCAGACTCATGCACCAACCGGGCTCAGCCTGATAATCAGACAGGAAAAACGCTGGTCCTGCACTAACTGTTCTCCTCAGCACTCCTTTCTGGGGGATTCGCAGGAATGAAGGTGCGTCTTGGCAGGTGTTGGTGCCACGAAGGACGCCTGCATGTCCAACCTAAATGTAACAAACAAGGAGTTGGATCTGCACTTTCACCTCAAAACGCAGTTTCTTTGGACAAACGTAATGATTAACATGAAGCATAGGAAATGTTAGAAAAGTTGATCTTACATTCACTCTCCTCAACCTTCCTCTCGGTGAAATGCGGAAATGAACGTGTGACTTATAAAGTGTTGATGGATAAAAGAATTTGGGTCAAGATACTAGTGGCCGAGATTGTGACTCCTAACACAGTAATACTCCATCTCAGGACAAACACCCCACCAGGAACAGTCCCACCAGGCCACATTGTCCTAGGAACTTTAGACTCCCATAAAAATCTAACATAATGTGACTTAATAAGATCCCTTATCAACTTTTCCTATCTATATTTTATTCAGCAAAATTTACCCAGGCCTAATCTTATCCATCTTAATTAAGTTGACCAAATCTGACCTGTTATTATAAAGCTAATCTAATTAAATGACAGATCTCTTGTATGAAACGTGAAATGTTCAATCCCTGGCCAGTCACTCCTGAAAACTCCCCCACCCCCCGCTGCCCAAAACAGTCACGAACAAAAGTTGGGAGCACCTCAAATGAACCCCGGTTGCTCTGCACCAATGAATTCAAAACATTTGCTGAAAGAAATGAGCATAATTATGTTAAGTTGTTTCATATTTCTTTAAATTAGATAATGCACCCGTTTTTTGGGAGGGACTGTACCTCAAACTGCGTTACTTAGGGTCGAGAAATGCGTCCGATTTATGGACTTTTGGGAGAGACTGTATCCCAAGTACTATAACATCGGGATACTTGGGATCGAGTAATGGGCCTTTCTTTTGGGAGTGACTGTACGAGTACCCCAAACACCAACATCGGAGTTCATCTCGCCCCTCACCAACACACCTCGGTACCATCCATCTGGGCACGGTGCAACATTTTCACATTGCTGCCAGCTGGGGTGTGTGGGAGATAAAGGCAGGAACACAACACGGCAGTCACTTGATATTTTAAAAGCTCCCTTAATCACAATTTCTCATCGACATGTTGGAATATTCCTCACTGCAGCATTTCTTCTTAGACAAACACGTACAGTAAACCTGCTCAAAATATAATAAATGTCCTCTTAACCTTCTTTAAGATAACAATACACGAGTTTTGGTTTTACCATTAATTTATCACAACTTCTACAATCTAGACTCTTTAACAAGTTCCTTAGTAAAATTAATTCTCATTCAGGATGGTACCTTTCTTTTACACCCTTCAGCGCCAAAGGTTAAACATATTCAGACACTAACATTTAATTCTTACTTTGTTAACATGATGCCTTCAGTTTATAATAAGTGTTTTCTTAGATTTAATAAAATAAGCAAACACCTACGTTCCTTTCTCATATGCTGTAGTGTTTCTTTTTTTTACAATATTCGTAATCAGATATCTGTGTAGTAGGTCTGACTGCAGATATCCAAATATCATTCTCTTTGTCAAAATAATTGTTAAATCCAAATACCCTGCTTATATACATTGCTTCATATTTACCTCTGATCAAATATAGCAACCTGTGTTTTGACTCTGTGACTTTAAATCCTTCCCCTCAGTCAGACCACTTGTCGAGTCAATAGTTATACTACTATCTACCTAGCTTCACACGCCTGAGAATACGCACTTGGCCTCTTCACATTAGCGGTGGGAGACTTCGGAACGGATGGATCGGATGTCATGTTGCATAGTAAGGATCCTGTAATATAGGTGTAGTATGAAATTTAGAGGTTAGTGGGTCCTTCAAACAGTGCCACGAAACACCAACCATAACGAAGAAGACTGTTTCGTGTCATAATCGGGAGGAATCAATAGCCTTCGGTTCAGGTAGACAGTCACAAGCTCCTCAACATGGTTTCTCACTCCCCCTCCCGTTGCCTGCCACACTCGTCTTATCACCTTCCACCGCGTCTCCAGTTTCACCTACAAGAGTCAGGCAGCAGCGGGTTCCATCCAGTTAGTGTATTCAGTTGGAACTCGACAAGCGTTGCCCCTTATTTCTCTTGACGTGATGCCTACGTTCAATTTGTTTACATAATATATTTCTCTATGCAATGTTTCCGTTCACTACTGTTCGACTTACTTCTAAAATGGCGACAATGCTTTGGGTAGAATTTTGTATTCATTTATGACGGAATGATTTCTGTGTGTTATTCTTTAGCTACATAATCTTTCCTACCACAAAACTACTTTAACACACATTGACTAATATACAATAAACACTTCATGGATTTTTATTGACTTCATCAGCATTTAGTTACTCAGTCTAGTTTTCTGTCCAATTCCCGAGTGCAAAAGGTAACCGGTCATCTCTTTTGGTAGTCATTCATATATGCAACAAGCCAGAACTGCAACACTACCGTCTTCCATCTTTCCCCTTTACTACTTACGCTCCTTCAAACGCAATGTGTCCAGACGTCTCGAACGAAAATTAACATGGGATTGGACTTCTCTCATCCTTTTTTCACTTTACAATATTCACTTTAGTCCTCTCCTTCTCTACTTTAGAAAAATGAAGGATATATATTTAGAGAAATCGTTTATGATTCTCGCTCACAGTTATTGAACACTTGAGTCCTGTGAAAGTATATAGGAATAACATAAAACTTAATTACCTCGGTATAGTTATTAGGCATAAATCTATTCTGCGTAACTTGTTAACGTTCACGACAATACTTAATGCCAGAGGAGTGTTTTACTGTCCCACCAGTCATTAATAACATTTGCATAAATTTCCTACTGGTTCAGCGAAGAGAAAAGGGTTCGCTGGACTTTAAAAGGAAACTCCATCATCTTTGGCGTTTATAATTGCGAAGCAGTGGCTGATGATGATGATGATGATGATGATGATGGTGATGGCTTCAAAATATGGTACATAGTTGGTAAGCTGAGTCTGGCAGCATCCCAATTTTTCCCCCTCGCCTCTCGTTGGATACTTCCAGCAGCAGAAGTGGCGGTAAGTGCCAGGAGTGAAATTAGGTACACGGGTTTTCATTATGAGGGCTTGGGTTACCAGGGGCGTACAAGGGCAAGCAAGATTGTTGGTCCCAAGAGGGCATTTAGACTGGCACATTTTCCTACATCCTAAGTTGATCTATATATATAAATAATTTTTTTCCATACTCGCCGAAATCTCTTGCTCAATTCCACGGTCAACTTTGGAATACTCTACCGTTATCCATCTCCTCCATACAATGATTTAAGCACTTTTAACCTCACATATGTCAAGGCATCTTGAACGAAACTGGACACATTTATTGGACCTCTTGCAATAGTTATTTCACAGGTGAGGACTTTCAGCGAACTTTTATTTGTCTTTAGTCATCACTTTCCTCAACAATATAAATAAATAAATAAATAAAAATAAAAGCATTGATTGGGTCGCTTGGTGGTACGGGAATGCATCGGTGAGTTTGGAGTGGTACAGTGCCGGACTAATGTTGTGTCCAGCAGCCAACCACTGGCCGCCACCCTTCTGAACCACTTCAGGTTCGGATAACGAAGCACCAGATTAAATATCGGATTCCCTTATCATTCCGATGCCCAAATGTTGTTTATAACACAAGCATTCATCTGGTGCTTCATTGTTCAGGCCTGAAGTTGTTCAGAAGGCTGACGCACTGTGGCTGGCTGAGGGACAGAACATTAGTCCGGCACTGTACAGGAATGTGTGTGTGTCGGTCAGTGGGTCGGGGTAAGGTGGATTGGGGAGGGGAGGGGACGGGAGGGGATTACCTGGTTGACTCCTGTCTATATGGCACCGTGAGAGGGTCGATCAGGATGCTACCGCTGCAGTGAGCGAGTCGTAAACGCTGACAACATCTGCTTTATACGATGGTTGGACAGTCATTGGGGGGGAGATGAAGGGGGGTAGGGGGAAGGAGGAGGGGAGAGAGAGAGAGAGAGAGAGAGAGAGAGAGAGAGACTACAAATCCAGCTATAACTAAATGGAAGAGGATGTAAGGACTCCTCTCTTCTCCTTTTCGCTTTGGAAATGTTATTGCCCGGCTTATCTGATCACACCCTCGGAGCCCTATGGTACGCAGATCTATTCATGGGCAATAAAAGAACGTGCATATTATGTGGTTTATCCAATCGCGTGGCATTATCAGGACGTGTGTCTAAGATTTTCCCTCCTTTATACCCAAGAGGTGACTAGAGGTTAGAGAGAAAGAGAGATAATCTGCGAGAAGATATAGAGACCAGGGTAGTACTAGCTATATATGCAAAAGAAAACTCAAACACGCTCAACACTATAAAAAAAAAGAAACACAAGGCCAAGCAACAGACAGGCATCTTCGAGTGTAAACAATAATACTATATACAAGTACTGTATTTCTGCAGGTTAACGTTGTATGATGTAATCGTATGTAATTACAGTACATCGTTCTGCTATTGCAACTATGTATTCGCGTTCAAACTGTCCTGCATCAATAAGATATTCCACAGGATATTACTTTATTTAGCATTATGGGTACTTGAGGTGAGGGACGTGACGGGCATCTCTCCTCCTAAAGACACGTGTGATCAGTGAAGGCTTACTTACCCATTGCATAATCCAGGAGATAGTGGGTGGGTATAGAAGGATTACGGTGCTGAGGATGGAGAAGCGAGGGTATCATAGCTAGCTTATCCTATATCTCCCTCTGATATCTCCTTTCCCGCTGCCTCCTACACTAAAAAAACGCACGCATCTGCGCACACCCACAATAAAAAAGAGCTCTTTTTCATTTTTTCTCCTATCTATGATCTTGGAGGAATGAGGAAGGACATCAAGCAAGAAAAGGTGACAGTGGAAAAAAGTATACGTAAAGGAATTGGCTCGAGACCGAAAGAGAAAAAGTATTTAACTGATCATTCCACTGGGCATCGTGAATCGCTTCTCACAGTATAACGCTGTTAGACCTAAGCTATTTACGACTTAATTGTAGGTCTACAGGAGATTAAGCCAAGGTGAAAGGCATCTTAGCTTCCCACCACCTCCGTCATTAGACATAGATCAATAAGAAGAACACTGTTTATCACTGTGTTGAAATGAAGGTTGTGGATGAAGTAATTGCAACAGTCATTCTGTACTCCCGACAATGGCAGGGGCTGGTAGTGACTGATTTGATGAGTGGTCGTGTGTGTGTGTGTGTGTCTGTGTGTGTATGTGTATGTGTATGTGTATGTGTGTGTGTGTGTGTGTGTGTGTATGTGTGTGTGTGTGTGTGTGTGTGTGTGTGTGTGTGTGTGTGTGTGTGTGTGTGTGTGTGTGTGTGTGTGTGTGTGTGTGTGTAAGGCTGGTATGTAAGGCAGGCAGTGGTAGGAATGAATGTGTAGTATGGTGTTAGACCACGAATGTTTCCTGGATTAATTTTGCTCAAATGGAATTAATCAGTTACAATTATACTGTCGTCTGGATAATTTTCGTGGATAGATGATATTAAAATTGGCCTCTGTCGGTCAATACAATACAATACAGGAATTTTTCATAACGATTTACACAACTCGGCAATTATATGCAACTTATAAACACTGGAATATACGCGAAACGGGTACCAAAGGTCACATGACTTAGAAGGAAACCGGCGCGTTTTCGCCTGGATAAAAACAAAACAAAACCGCACTATAGTTAACATTGCCGCCTGCATAACCTATGACAGATTATTATTCATGAAGGTGTTGGGCCTGAATAATGCATGCACCAAGACACAGTGTTGGCTCGGTGTGAAAGCTCCCTCCCCAGGCGTTATGATGACCCCGATGCCACAAGTAGTCATTTTCCTTCTCGATTAACATAAGATAAGTTTGCACTCGTTCCAGGAGTTTGCCTTCAACCTTTATATATATATTTTGAAGAGCGCACAATAGATATATTAAGACATGTGCGACGCTGAATAAGAGGGTAAGATTGTGTAGGGTTGAGGATTAGATTAGTGATTAGAGTCATAAGCTACAGAGAACGAGTTGAAAGTCCTCTGCCCACGTGTCGATAATGCCAAACCATCTGGTATCAAGACTCAGTCATAGTATGGCTTCGGATAGAGTTCGTAGCATGTTTATGATGATCTGACAACTTGGAGAAAGGTATTTATTTTATTTTAAATTGGACAAAAAAACTGGGTGAAGGTAATCATGGTTTTCTATGTGGGTTACTAAAGATGGCGTTCCTAAATAATTGTTTTATTAATATTGGAACACAATTCTTTCTCATAAGGAATAATATACAAGTAACTGCCTAGAGAATTCATCTTGATATTGACAGGGTGACCTCTCGACCCAAACAGGTGGTCAAACTACCTTGAGCTGTGTTTGGTTACATCGTCACCTGATCCCTGCACTACAGCCGTGAGAACAGGAGCTTGTTTGTGTAGGGTTGTGGTACAGTGATCCCAGCAGGCTTTTATATTGGTGGAGAAGATACTATGATGTCATGTATCAGAATAGCAAGGTTGAGTCCCAGTGTGGCTTTTTTCTTTTTTGCATTATTAATTTGTCAGAAAATATATCATTAACATATTACTCAAACAGAAGGGCTAAATCATTCTTCAATATAAAATGTAGTAGCGCATATTGCAGAAACAATGCATCGTATTTTAGATCACACCAATGATCTTACCTAAACGCAATCCCTCCTCCTCCTCCTCCTCCTCCTCTCATGCTTAGCCTCACCAGCGATAAAATGTTGGTTGGGCAATCTAAGTCCAATGTTAAGATTATTGGATGAAAGCTCGGCGGGACAATAGTGCAACCCGAGTATCAACACAACAATTCCGCCATATTTAGCGTCACCGGGAGCTTAAAGTCCAGTTCACAGTTATATAAATTTGGGCAAGGACCCGCGGCACCAGTTAGGTCAAGGAAGGACGAAGGCAGTCACTGTGTTGTTCTGAGAAGTGGAGAGTTTTGTCTACATTCTACGCTGCTGTATATATAAATAGAAATGCAGGAAAACACACAATAAAACTACTACATTTAAGGAGACTGCATAATAACACTTGAGCAAGAAACCACACCACCAACCAACCAACCAACTAACTACCGAGTACTCACACTCAGGCAAGGGAGGGATGTGAACTAGTCTCCATGTTCAGGGAAAATGGAGAGTTTTGTCAACACTATACTCGGTTGTAAATGGAAATGCAAATGAAAGAAAACACAGAAAGAAAGGCTTGAATATCGCAGAGACGACACACCATGATACAGTATTACCATAACCTGAGGACTCCCAAAGACGACTGGCGTATATCTCAACCAACCGGGCTAATGTGAGCAAGCATACAGTTGTGGGAATATGTGTCGATACATATAGGGGTGACTTAAGGTGGTAATTCTTTGTTGTTACATTGGAGTGTCTTGATTCCTCCAAAGTATGCCAGGAAACAGAACCAGAAGAACAATTATAATGGTGTTGTGTTGTTGCTTGGAATAGTTTGGAGGATTCAGTTGCTCCAGATTTACCAACACCAAACCTCTCCCTTAAGAGAAGAAATTTGCTGTAGGAAAATTTAAAGGGCTACTGATTTCTCCAAACTATTCCAGGGAGCAGAACCATTCCGTATATGAGAATAGGGGATGCGATTTATAACAGACTTTGAAGGTTTGATAGGCACCAATTTAACCACAACAGAATTAACTCCCTAAAGTAAACACGTGACAGCTTCTCTCTAGAGGTGAATGGGCTATGTCAACAAAACAAACTACTTCACTATGACTGGCGTTCCCTGGCACCGTTAAGAGGACTCAGTAACCCCCAATTATCTGCCCATATCACAGGTTCCTATAAGGGAATCGTATCGTGTTGGAAAATCTGGAGCAAACCGAATCCTCATAAACTATTCCAAGCAACAAGACACCACTGTCGTTTTTGTTAATCTGGTTCTGTTTCCTGAGGAGGAGTCAAGACTCTCTGTGTCCTGAAAGAGTACTATATATATACCCCCTTAAGAGAATCAGGACAAGGTGTGAACGCCAGCGAAACAACACTTGTATTGAAATCATTTAAGCAAGGGAACTCAGTAATCTCCACCCGAGAGAACAATGGGTTTTTCTTTTTCAACAAGCCTAAGCTAATAAACTTTTATGGCGGTTCACTTGTGTTGCCTTAGTGGGAGAAGAGAGTGGCAGTAGGGAGGAGGAGGAGGAGGAAGAGATAGTAGAATGCTGGGAGAAGAGAGAAAATAGAGAGAGACAGAGAGAAAGAAAAGAAAAGAGGAGAGGGAGCGACAATGTGTGTTCGCCGTATATGAGTAAGTCTATGCGCCTGTACATGTGTGTGTGTGTGTGTGTGTGTATGTGTGAATTTATATACAGATTTTATGTGTGTGTGTGTGAATTCATATATAGATTTTGTGTGTGTGTGTGTGTGTGTGTGGTGACCCCACTTCATGACGGCCATAACATCACAACAAGGTTAGCTATTATCCTCCGAGAAAGGGCACGTGTAAAAATATTCATTGACTCAACACACACACACACACACACACACACACACACACACACACACACACACACACACACACACACACACACACACACACACACACACACACACACACACACACACACACACACACACACACACACACACACACACACACACACACACACACACACACACACACACACACACACACACACACACACACACACACACACACACACACACACACACACACACACACACACACACACACACACACACACACACACACACACACACACACACACACACACACACACACACACACACACACACACACACACACACACACACACACACACACACACACACACACACACACACACACACACACACACACACACACACACACACACACACACACACACACACACACACACACACACACACACACACACACACACACACACACACACACACACACACACACACACACACACACACACACACACACACACACACACACACACACACACACACACACACACACACACACACACACACACACACACACACACACACACACACACACACACACACACACACACACACACACACACACACACACACACACACACACACACACACACACACACACACACACACACACACACACACACACACACACACACACACACACACACACACACACACACACACACACACACACACACACACACACACACACACACACACACACACACACACACACACACACACACACACACAAGATAAACCAAGATAAACTGAGTCCCCTAAAGGTTGGATTGCACGTTCATATTTTTCCAAGCAGAACGTTTAATTACAGCCAAATGAACGTAACCAGAACGTTTGCGCATTGTCGGGAAGATTGATTGCTGGTAAGGTTATGTTTTCTTATTACCAAAGAAGAAATGTGTCGTAATTGATTGTAATAACGGGTTCAGAATGTTATTAATACGTTGTAATTATATAGTGCAGATAACATATTGCCAATCTTGAAGGACATTAACACACTCTCGCATTTGAGTCTGAAAGCGTGAAATAATCTTTAAATAATTACAACAAAATTCCTTCAGTATTAAATGAGTGAAACGAGAACGTGTGTACAGTTTATTGTCAGAAAATATCGTGTTTTGTTTACAGGGAAGGGAAATTGTGTACTACTTTTACTTTAATTTATATTTTCCTGGTAAAAATGTACAGTCGGACTCAGGAATTAGTATACACCACAGTAACAACAAGGATTCGTATCAACTACAAAATTTAGTACACTAATTTACTAACAACAATCTGTTTAGTAATGTTATTTGGCCAATACCTGAATCAGTCAATAGAACAATGCCTACAGTATGTGTAGAATAAAGGTCCCCTTTAACCAATGCTATGCGTACGAATTCCTGAGGCCGATTGTACAGTCATGGTCAAAAGTCCTGCAACCTGGTGAATAAAAACGAGCCATTTGAGTGAATCTTATGAACCAATGTTGCTGAGACCAACAGTTATAGTTTCGGATAATTTTTCGAAGCCATCTCATTGGAAGGTGTTGCAGGACTATTGACCATGACTGTACCTGCTCCCTCATTTAATATGTCTCGGCATTGACTGGTTGATGTATGTCAGTCCAAGGTTAAAATGCACACTGTAATGAATGTACGCGAAACATGCATCAAGGATCATACAACTTAAAAGGTTACCAGGGAATCATCGCTCTGATTAAAAACACAGCTCACTTTATATTATGACTCACGTGGTGCCAGTGACGTCATTCCCAGGCCACCTACACGTCCCTCCCAGTCCTCTCTCACTCATTAAAGAGACTGTCATGTTGGTAAATTGGAAGGCTACTGATTCCTTCTATCTATGCCTGAAAACAGACGCCCTCAATAGTACTAATAGGGGATCTATTTTGTGGCAGAATTTGAAGGAATCAGAGACCTTCCAATACCTCAATAAAAGAATCTCTTTAATGTAAAGAAACATGGAGGATCTCTAAAAAACACGCTGGGGAGATAGACAGAAAATGGTGCTGGATATAATATGGTGTGGCGGAAGGGCTGACAGAGTGGGCGGATAGTATGGAGCGGAGTGTGATGAGGTGGAGTAGATGGTGAGATGCAGAACGAATGGAAAAGTTTGAGGGCAGGTTAGGTTAGGTTAGGTTAGGTTAGGATAGGGTAGGTAGGAGTGGCAGGGAGATGAATGCAACATATATAGAGAGTTCCCCTGGAGCTGAGAAATATGAAACTACGTAAAGGGAAGAGAAAAGAAGGGAAGGGAAAATAAGCAAAGGATTGTCAAGGGGCGTAACGGAAGTGAGGTGAGAGAAGAGGAGGGGAAGGGAGGGGAAGGGAAGGAAGGAGAGGGGATGGGGAGGAGATGGAAGCAATGGAGAGGGGGACATGGAAGGCGAGAGGGGTAGAAGAGGACAGGGAAATGGGGGAAAGAAGGTGGAGGGTAGGGAAAGGACGAAGGGTGGAAGGACGGAGGGGAGTCAGAGTTGGGGTGACAGTGGGATGAGGGAGAGGGAATGGGTGAGTGGGGAGGTAAGGGGTGACATGGAACCGGGTGAGGGGGAAAATTAAGGCTAGGAGGGATGTGGGGAGGGGTTGGGGGAGATGGAAGCGCCCCCGCTGCCCACTAGGCGGGGTGACCTCTGCTCTGCCCAGCCCTTCTCCTGCATGCTAATATGTCGACTTGAAAGGGAGGAGGAGGAGGAAGAGGAGGAGGAAGGTGGGAGCAAGAGAAGAGAAAATAAGGAGAGCGAAGGATATATTAGAAGAGAAAAGGGAGAAAGAGGAGGAGGAGGAAGATGGGAGCAACAGAAGAAACAATAGGGAGAGCGAAGGATATAATAAAAGAGAAAAGGGAGGAGTAGGAGAAGAAAGGGGGAAACAACAGAAGAGAGAATAAGGGACGAGAAGAATATAAAACACAAAAAGGAAAGAGAGAAGAAGGAGAAGGAGGGTGGGAGCAACAACAAAAAAAAGAAAAGAAAAAAGAAAAGGGAGGAGTAGGAGGAGGGTAGGAACGAGAGAGAGAATATGGAACGCGAAGGATATAAAAAATAAGAGGAAACGAGAAAGGAGAACATGAAGATACGATGAAAGAAGACTGTTTTTAAAGTGATGGTGTAGATAGAACGAGGAAGAGAAAACAAAGATGGAGAGGAGAGAAGAAAAAAACATGAGGATATAGTAAAAAGAAATGTTCAAGTGAAGATAGAATATACACAAAGGGGAATAGAAGAGGTTTGTGTAAAGATATGACAGAGCAGAATAAGAGACAGAAGAGATGAAAACATGTAGAAAATAATGAAATTGAAAGGGGAAAAACAGAGGCGTGAGTAAAGGTATAACAAAAAAGAATGAAAGAATGGACAAAAAGGGTGTAACAGCTGAGATGAGGAAGGAAAATGAACAGTGTATAGGATGTTATAAAAAATGATAAAGAGTGCTTGGAAATGAGTGTGAAGGATATTTAGAGAGAAATGTGGTAAGGATTCTATTACTGGATGGAATGGTTACTATTCTTGTATACATTTTGTTTTGCGTTTTGTGTCATGGGATGTGAAATAAAAATATATGAAATTTACATTTACATTTCACGATGCATTAGTGGTCGTGATAGGGACACTGTGTGCAGGTGACGTGTCGAGATAATATGAAAAACACAAGGAGAGATGAGAGATAATGAAAGGAAAAGGGAAGGGAGCAAAATATAAAGGGAAATAGACATGTGCATGGGACAGAAAATGCTCAGCTCATGTCTAAGTTTATATATATACATATATACATATATATATATATATATATATATATATATATATATATATATATATATATATATATATATATATATATATATGAGAGAGAGAGAAACTAGGGTCTTGGCGTGTGAGTCAATTTATGGTCGTGTTAAAGTGAAGAGCGTCATCACTGTACACGAGTACTGCTCCATCATGCAGGGAACTCGGTGTGTATGGACAACGCGACACCCGCCACTTCCACCAGTTTACGGAATTGGTTTTTCGTGTCCATTGGGTTGTGGGGGACGGCGGCGTGTGTCACAGGAGAATATAACTATAAATGAGGATCCTACTCGTGGCTGTGTTCCCTTTCTTTGCCCTCCATTAACGTGGGCCATGACGTCCCTCTTTTTATCCTACCAGTCTCATCAGTAATTGGGATTTATTGGGAATGGAGGGAAGTTATACATTTGTTTACATCTATCTTTGTAGATAACGAAAACAAACATCAAGAATACTAAATTTTTAGTATCATCTTCCAATAATTTCCTCTTTAATGGATTTCATGATATATTAGATTCATGGTAGATTTCGCAAAAGAATGTAGTCGAAATATTTTGCCTATTCCTTTGTACCTGCCGAAGCTAGTAAATGCACACTTGGCTTTTCTTCTATTGCTTTCAATTGTTGGTGTGTTTTTCGTGGTGAAGGAGGTGGAGTGGGTCGGCATGGGGACGAGGGCAACAGGTGACAGTGGTGTGTGGGTTTTTCAGGCACTAACAGCAAATCTTCCCGTCCCTTTCGTCACTCCCCTCTCTTTCTCTGTTTTCAGGGTCTCGTGTTGGTTTCTCTCAGGGCTGACAGCACCAACAGCAACTGCACACATCCCTCTACATAAATCTGAGGATAGCAGGAGAGAGAGAGAAAGACAAAGAAAGAAAGAAATAGATAGAGAGATAAATAAAAGAAATAAAAACAGAGATAGAGAGGGGGAAAGCCCGACCCAAATTCATTCCTCTACCAGTCTCCCCATCGACACCAGACAGTGGCAGCCCAGCGGGGGTCACGACGGGCACCCATTCACAGTGCCAACCACTCAACCATCATCAGTCGTCATTAGGTCATTCTTTCCCTCTGTCTTCCCTTCCGCCGCCCCTAACTGCCTGCCTGCCTGCCTGCCTGCCTGCCTGCCTGCCTGCCTGCCTGCCTGCCTGCCTGCCTGCCTGCCTGCCTGCCTGCCTGCCTGCCTGCCTGCCTACCTGCCACACCCTCAAACTTTGAGGACACGTCAATATTCCCCAACTTTCTCCAGGAGTGGGTGAGTGGGAAATAATAGATAATCACCCATCAGCACTTCACCTTTCCACCCTCAACTGGGCGCCTTTCGATTCATCTATCATTTGGGTTTACGTGGTATGGGTTCCTGTGTTATCCTCGTTAGCGTATATCTATATTCGGTAAAGTTCTCTGACAAACCCGTCGATTTCCACACAAACGTCAGCCTCAGAACAGAACTTTCTCTCGAGGGGAAAAATTATTGATAACCCGAACTTCACCTTCTTTCTTGCGTGTGTGTGTGTGTGTGTGTGTGTTTGTGTGTGTGTGTGTGGTGCCTCAGCTATTGTTTGGGTTTATGGGGTTCCTGGGCAAACTTTAATGTATATTCCTATATTTGGCAGATCTAATCCCCCAGCCGTCATGCACCGTCGCAAACAAACTCATCACAATACACTGGTTGGTGCAGTGCTCTTCCCTTCAGTATACAGCAACATGTAATTATCATAAGTTACATGTGTCGGTAAACGAGGGTACACAATTACGGGCAAAGTGTTATTAATACACACAGAGGTTGAGTTAGGTTAACTTGTGACAGCTTTCTTCTAGTTACTTAGTCAGCTGGATTGGATGCCTCTGACTAAGACCAAGTTAGCAACAATTTCTAATGAGTTGCAACCAGGTTTTCACTTATCAAAACATAATTACCACAAGAGTAGATGTAAACTAGAGTTGACTATCTATTTGAGTCATCCTATTCTTTTTTAATGCAACTGTTCCTAATTACATACCTGTTTACATAACTATGTATATAATTATATTTTTTTTCTGCCTTACGGTACTTTTTCTTCTCTGACTATCTGTTTATCCATCCACGAATTTCTCCGTTAATTAACTTATATTATATAATGCTGTATGTTTTCCTTTGGGTTAATGTACACTTACAGGTAATAATTATTTTCAAAGCAGGAGGGTTGACGTAACTGGATACATGACAGCATCTTTCATGTAGTAAGTTGGACAGAATACATAATTAGTTGGAAAAGGCAAGAAACAATACATTCTACCGTGCTGCGACTTACTGTATATTCAATTATGATATTGTGTTTGAATATATATACAAACATTGATAGCAAAATATTGTTTTCCTCACCCATAATATATAACTATTATGTGATTATTATGTGATTGTTATGTGCATCAAAAGTTTTTCCACGACTGTACAAGAAGCTTCCCTCTTCCGCTTTTCATCAAGGTGAATAATCATTTAGTTTTTATAGTCTGTCTATTTTTAGGAAAGCTTATAACAATTCACAAATATTCCCAGATCATAAAACGGCAGAGAAGGTCTTTATATTTAAGATGCACTTCAGGTCCGATAATGTGTTTATCTTAAATTTGCCATATTAGAATATGATAAGTACCGTCAGCCTCAGAGACTTAATGGTAAAGACTTGATGAAGAAGCCATTAGGAGAAATTACTGCCTGCGATTGCACGTAGCCTAATGTATGACTTGCAATATCGTACCAGACACTCAATTATTTTAATGTTCATCAACTTAGAAATTACCTACTGTTAAGTATACGTATGTATGTACTTCGCTTTCCCTCAGACGATCACTATAGTGTTATCGAGGAGAGAGTTACAAACATATATTTATATCTGATTGCTTTTAGGACATTATTAAGTGCAATGTTGATTAACCAAGTGTGTTCCTGAAGTATAACGACACTATAAAGGCATGATTGTGTTATTTGATGCACATAAAAATACAAAAGATCATAATACTTGTAACAATATTCAGTCCTGACGTTTCATTATGCTAAGGACATGGTGAAAAAAACAAAAAACATGCATTAATATTGCTCTTCCTCTTCCTATTAAATATAAAAATTAAATTAAATACCGGTATATAAAAAGTTTCAGTCATTCACTCTATCCCCCACTCTACGTTAAGTTTCCTCTCACTAATCCCTGCGCAAGCCTTCACCTACACCAACCATAACACTTTATCCTTCAATACTTTCTTCCTAGCAACTACAGTACGGTAGTTTTTCCTCCTTCCCACTATATTTATCATTTCCCCATTACCCCTATACCACTGTCAGTACCACTACTACCATTATCACTATGTCTACTACCATCACCACCACTATAGTATTACTATCATTACTACTACCACAACCACCACATTTTCTACTACCACCATTACTAATAGCACCACCACTACCACTATAATACTACCATTACTTCTACCACTACTACTACTACTGTACCATAACCACTACCAACATCACTATTACTACTACTATACCGTAACTACTACCAACACCACTACTTCTAATACCATTATCACTACCAACATCACTACCATCACTCCCAACAACACCTTTTTTCTCGGGCTGTCAACGTTAAGCTTATCATTTCCTTTTTAATTAATAATGAAGTATGCAACTGCAGTAGCTGTCTGACGCGTGACGGCTGAAAAAATTATGGGAGAAGTGGTAAAATGAAAGAATAATACAAAAGGAAAAAATATATGAAAATGAAAAATAAAGAGGAGGAAGAGAAAAACAAAGGAAGATGATAAATACACAAAAATAATTAGTACTTTGGTAATAAAATAACTATAAACAATAAAGGAAGATAAAATAATAAGAAAGAAAGTGGAAAAAATAAAGTAAGAAATATGAAAAAGAAAAGGAAAGAGATGTAGAGGAAAGACCTGCTTGCTGCCCATCTACTGTACCTAACACTTTGCCTCTCCATCTTACCCACGCCACTCATTCTGTCCCTAATTTCTCTCTTTCTCTTTTACTCCCTGTCACCCAGCACACCCGCCGACCCTTCCTGCTACCACGCTGCATTCACCCAACCACTCCATCTTCCCTTCCACTCCTGTCACACATCACATCCCTAATTTCTCTTGTACAGTCGCGGTCTAAAGTTGTGCCCCTAGTCTCCGGTATGATGGTGAACGTTTGAGGATATGGTTGTAGTGAATGAGACGTGATTTTTCCTTGCTCCTGTCTGTCTGTAAGCCATGAAAATATCGGTCGTAAGAAACAGTTACATCTCATTCCCGACAAAAGTATTCTCAAAGTTCACCATCATACCAGAGAGACAATAGAACATTATCCCTCGCCTGTAACCTCACCACTCCACACCCACACACCCATCTCAACCCTCCATCCATCTTTGATTTCTTTCTTCCCTTTGCCAAACCACACTCTTCTATCCCTTATTCTCTTCCAACCCTTTCTTTCATCATTTTCATCTCCTACCCTTCATCACACTCCACACTCCCCTTGACACTCCTACCACTTATGCAAATTTCTGATCAGTTCTTCCACCTGTCGCATTTACGTTCATAATTTTCTTTCCCTGATATATCGATTGCCTTCCTCTTCCCACATGTTATCATCTACCTTAACTCTCCTCTATCCACACTTTCACACGATTTTCCCCGTCATCTATGTAACCTTAATATTTCCTGCCTCTCCTATTGTCACCCACCTATATATTGCAAGTCTCCTACAGCAACACCCGTCACTTGTTTTGCACTCTAACTCTCTCGACACACCACACCTTCTCTCTCTTTCTGTCTGTCTGTCTGCTTATGGTGTTGGTGGGAGCGGCCATCATGTGACTTGCCCGGGCAGTTAGCGGGTCAGGTGACGGATCAAGAAATGTTTCATAGGTGAGGTGAGACAGTGTATGTAAGGGTGTGGTGTGAGGAGGGAATGTGAGGGTTCTGAATTGTAGTGAGGGCGTGTAGGATGAGGTCAAGGGGTTGGTGGTATGTGGAAGTGTATATTTTTCTTTATTACTCTATACTCTGGATGGTGAGGAATACATTAAAAGAAATTCACTTAATGTTATCACCTATGAAATGAAAAGAGCGAGAGGATATTCCCAGATACATTTGATATGCCTAGATACATTAAATTATGAAGGAGCGTAACGTCGTAGTAAGGGTCAAAAGACGGCTCAGGGAAAAGTGTTCCAGATATGACCAATAGTGTATAATGTGAGACTGGAAGCAACGATTGTCTTTTGTATTTGAGCTTTAGACAGTAAAGGAGCCAGTCTGAGGGTGTGCGAAAACGTTGTTGTGGATTTCTGGCAATACTACAACGGGATTAGATGTTTCCTGGATGCAAGCAGGGAGGAATGCAGTCTGTATACGAGGAAAAACTAGTTAGTTCATCCTTTAACATGTAAACAGCCAATACCGGACGTCCTAAATAATTTATCTGTCTCCCCGCAACTGAATTGAAAAGGAAATAAGAAGACCGCAAATGTCCTAAAAAGAGCCTGTTACACGAGGAAGGAAACGGAGAGGAGAGAAAGCAATCACGTAAGATATTTAGAGGAAAGAAAGGTCAACTATAGAATCGAGAGAGAGTGGCTCAGTAAAGGAGTGAATGTCTTATGAATTTGTTTGTCATTTGGAAAGCTCTCGTCCTTCACATGTTTAATTGACTAATGCATATCACCTTTCGTGGAGGTCAAATGAAAATATCAAGGGAACACTGGATGGAGATAAAGAGAGCCTGCGACCCCAACTACCCTGGAGTGAGAAAAACCACATGCTCTTTAAATATTCTACTTTTTTCACAGACCTTCATGACTGACAAGGTTTGAAAGTGAGTCAGAGATATCAATAACACGTAATCCAGCCAGTGTCATGGCCGACACCACGGCATTTCAGTCATCAAGGTAACCTCATCCAGATTCGAAGCTTGTACACTGGCTCAAAAAAGTATCGCGCAGGTGGGGTTCGATGGTTCTGTAAATGATCTCTACAGCTCATGATAAACAAGCTCGTTTTCAGTAGCCATCGTCTTAGGTGTCAGAATGTTTCACGAGGGAAATGCGCGATACTTTTTTGATCGAGTGTACATTGTAAACAAGAATCACCAGCATCACCGGCTGACAACAAATCTAGTTATCCCTCTTCCCACGGTAGCCGGTTTGAACTTGTCCGCTTTCGACGTTCCGGTTAGTGGATGAAAGTCTTATAATGCATTATTCTGCATGTATAATTATATATAAACGGATGGCATGACTGGCAAATACTGAGGAGAACATCGAATGTGAAAATGCACGACCAGATTTCGTTTTCGTTCCTTAACACAAATAAGTCAGCATTTTGAGTTCGTAAGGGCAGTAGTGTGTACGGTACCATCCTTGAAGGTGTCGGAAGATGCCTTTGTGTGAAAATATATCAGATTTATAAATGCAATCACAATAAATATTCTAACAGGGTTCAATGAGTTTTACACGGAACGCAAGGATACCAAAATATAGAAGTCTGTTTTCAAACTTTCCAATCGTGGTGTCATTTTGTATCATTCAAAAGGTGGAATGATAATTTGAGTGCACACCTTCTTTTCTCCCTCCTCCTTCAATATAAACACGATCAATATTCAGTCGGCATGAATATCTGAAGAACAATTAAGAGGAGGAGATTCTTAGCGTACAGTAGGTCCAATACTTTCCACTCTGGCCTGTTCACGTCCCCCAACAGGTCTGTGATGAACAAGACTCACCATTATCGTGTGCAGGTGAACAGTTAAGTTACCCGTGTTTGATTATTCATGACATATACCGTATAATATCGTTGGTGCTTCGTATCATAGCTTGCATTATTCGGCCCCACAATTCTTGATGTGTGACCTTTTTGTGTTATTTTCTCTATTTCACCTGTTGCCCCATAGTACACCACCGTTTCAATCTCCTCCTCACGTAGTGCAACATTGCAACATACATTCTATTATTGCAAACATCATCAAATGCTCCTCTCTCTCTCTCTCTCTCTCTCTCTCTCTCTCTCTCTCTCTCTCTCTCTCTCTCAGTCGTAAAGTTCATCATCAGCGTTGACTATTTCATATTTGTGTGCTTGAGAATGTCTCCTGCGTTCACCACTAATATTTGAGTATCTCAGGTCTCCCGTGTTCACCATTTTCTATTGAGTATTTAAATAAAGAGTCAGATTCCTTTTGCCAAGCGCCACAGACACATGGGAGGGGATAGAGAACTTTATTTTGTTATGCGCTGAACTTACAACCTATCATCTAGCCTTAATGGCAGATATTATGGGTGGTCACCAGTGGCTACAATATGCATGACCCACTCCATTCTCCAGGCCAATGTTATACCACTAAGTTAAATAATAAGAGGAATATGATGGACAATAATGCTGTCTGTCTGCGCTTGGTTGGGTACGTCCCCGGAGCGACTTATTTACCGACCCCCTTTGTTCCCCCTTCAGCCGGTCATGCACGGTGTCCGAAATACAATGGGTGGTCATCTGATTCTGACGCGGGGCATTGCTGGCTGGCCTCACTCCACTATGCTAAGTTTAAAGGGGGTAGTATAGTGATGGTAAATCTGGTGCAAGTTATTCTTCCTAACTATTCCAAGCAACAGGACACCATTATTTTGGTTAACCAGGTCTTGTTTCCAGGCCTAGTTTGGAGGAATCAAGGTGCTCTAATGTACCAAAAGTATACAACCCCAATAAGTTTGATATTTGCGGGGGTCTTTTGTTGGATGTTTTGGAGTCTGCATAACTTTCTGAACATTTCAACAGAACGGATCAATTATCGTTTTTCTGTATATTTATATAGTGAATATTTACGTAATATATTTGTATGCAAAGTGTTGCATGTCATATCGACAGCTTAAATTGTGTATTGCACATAACAATATGGTACCGTACATAAACCAGATAGATTGGTGAACTATAGTTACTGATACAGAAAACGAGAGATCTGAGGCGCCTCCAGTATTTTTTCTATGCAATATAAACTTCTCTTCTTGTTGTACAAATTATATCATTTGCTAAAAGTGGTATGAACGTTTGTTATTACTGGAACAGAGAATTCATAAAGGATGAGTAAGTAGAACATACTTGGCCGGAAAAGCCTCATACCACAAGGGAGAAGGAGACACAGAGGAGGAACAGACAGCAAGTAGAAAAGAGAAGGGAAGGACAGCTGAAGGGAAGCCAAATCCCTAAAAATATTGGCCACATCTTTTTAGTCCTATGTGGTGCCAATTTAAATGTGTAAGAGTGATTAATAAATAATAACTTTTTCCACAACTTCAAGCAGATAACATTTAAACCTTGATAGTTATAATGCTATTGGTGTACAATGTTCGGTCTCCTGCAGTGATACACTATTCAGTAATTATTACCATTTTTATTAATTAATGCCTTGAGAAAGTTGAACTGGAAGCTCACATCAGGTTTCCAAAGCAGGGTTAAGCAGGTACGGTCAGGTCAGGAAAAGCTGTAGGTAAAATCTGCAGTGGTAACATATTTCTTTTTTTTTTCTGATTAGTTTTTATCACACAACATCTGGCTGCCATTGCAATAACAAGTGGTCATCGCGAAGAAATACTCCCCATACCAAACCCTCTAGTCTATGTAAATACGTGCGTAAATCCATTAACATTACCATAAAAGTCTCCCATTTGATAAGGTATGTATGTTGCTATGTTCCCCCCGCGGATACAGTCAGAGGGTCGCCTTATTCTCCCTCTGTCACCCCGTCAACTCGTCTCCTCTTTCCACGGTTGTCGCTCCTATCGTACGCTTTATCTACCTCTACCTTCCCTTCCCGCATGTCATGGGAGGAACGGACAAGCCGGTTCGTGCATGTGGTATTCGCCTTTCTTGTCCGCGTCAGCCAGCTGGTGTTAGGTAATGTATATATTACTGTGTATACGAAGAACCAAATACACACCAGTCTAGTTGCCTCCCCTGTATCCCACTTACCAATTAGATGGGTAAACTCCTATTTATTGAACAGGTACCCACAGTGGTATAATATCGCTCACTGAAGCTGCATTACAAAGAATATATCACCAACAAAAGACTCTGAATCTCTATAGAGATAGGGGCAATACAGAAGGACGAAGGAAGGACATCTGTAGTTGACTGTACATTCCTTCATTGGCCCGCACCCTGCCTCTCTCTTTCACCCAACGACTAAATACGGGAGCTGCTGTACCTGTGGTATCTCATCTCCGCTCCAACCCACCGGACCGACAAAAAGCGAAAAAGAAGAACTTGCTATGCTGGAATAAGGAATTAATTCCACTTAGCCTGGCGCCACTGACCCCTTGCTAACCTCTGACCAGGTAAAAGGGGCTCATCTCCGGCCCCAAGCTGCCCTACCACCGCGCCGCCTCCCACCTGCATCCCAAATGAATCCCAGATGGATTCACAGTGATCTTTACGACCAGTAGACCCCAGTACAGTCGGTGGGAAAAGTTCGCATACATTTATTATCACCAACAGATTAACTCCAAATTGCCCTCTAGTGGTGGCAGAGTGAAACACAAGCTGGTAAAAATATTATAAAAAATAATATTCCATCATGCTACTTGACGGAAGCATTCATAGTCACAGTTTCATTGAACTTTCCACCTTTACAAGCATGACACTGGATATGTAGGTTGCAGTGTTCAGTCCTTGGCTGTACATTGATGGTCTGTGGCCCTGTATCAAATTAATCACAAATGGTTTCGCAGTGGTTTCCACCCCCGCCTGGCCCATGTCTAATTCTCAGGGGGCATCTACTCGTATTAGATTGGCAATAACCGAGAGAAGCAAGCGATGGTATATATCTCTCCATAGCAGCTCAAGACGGGTGTACGCATGGCCGAGGTATTCTTTGGCCATGGGTGTACGTACGTCTACATTGGTGTGTGTGTGTGTGTGTGTGTGTGTGTGTGTTGATTTGCTTGTGTGTGTGAGCTTCTTTGTGTGTGTCTGTGTGTCTGTGTGTGTGTTTGATTATTCGTGCCAGGAAACGCTCCCTCTCAGCTTTTCTTCAGCACGTCTGGAGACAATGGATTGTTTTCCCACACTGGATTGGAAGGAGGTTAGATAAGCCGGGATGAGGCCGAGGCTGAGCGTTTACTCCAAGTTGCATCTCAAAGACTCTACAGTTAGTATGCATGCCGGAAATTTTCAAGACAGAGGTAAGGTTTTCACTATTTAAGATTCTACTCCTTGTGTCGTAAATCTGAATAGGATATTAGCTACACTCCAATCAATCTCATTATTTCAACTTTCTATCAATTAATGTCGGGAATATTCAGGACGGGGAAGAGGAGGGGAAAGTGACTTGTTACATTTCTATCCTTTAATGACAGGAATTTTCAAGATAAAAATGATCCTTGTCTAATTGTTAGTTTTCTGTACATATGTGTTTTTGTCTTTTTACCTACAATAACAACTTGTAAGAGATCTTGTGTATATAAATGAACCTTCACTACCTAACACTATACAACATACTATGCTATAAGTATTCAAGGGTCTGTTTAAGAATTTACGACCCGTTATGCAATCAATTTTCAGGGAAGGGTGTGAAGGAAAACTTTCACCATTAAACTTTCTGTGCCTTCACCTCACGTACACAAACAGGCGCATATTTCATCTATATGTTAATGGGTACACGCAGTACATATGTAGCCGTTTGGAATCCCATGCATATACGAGGCTGCCTGATGTAAACCGCTGATAAATCCCGATGCAGGCCACTACTTAGGTGTGACGAGAGTTTATGAGTGCCTGTCTGAGTGTATGTCTGTGTGTGCGTCTGTTTGTTTATATAGGTGGGATAATTAAGGAGGTATTTTCTTGTTTATATAGGTGGGATAATTAAGGAGGTATTTTCTTGTTTATATAGGTGGGATAACTAAGGGGGTATTTTCTTGTTTATATAGGTGGGATAATTAAGGGGGTATTTTCTCGTTTATATAGGTGGGATAATTAAGGAGGTATTTTCTTGTTTATATAGGTGGGATAATTAAGGGTTTTTTTTCTTGTTTATATAGGTGGGATAATTAAGGAGGTATTTTCTTGTTTATATAGGTGGGATAATTAAGGGGGTATTTTCTTGTTTATATAGGTGGGATAATTAAGGAGGTATTTTCTTGTTTATATAGGTGGGATAATTAAGGGGGTATTTTCTTGTTGTCGCATGGGGTTGCTGCTATTCCACCATACCGTGCTACAAAACAGGCAATATTATTCGAAGGTGTTGCAGGACTACTGGAAGAGACTATAAGCATCACTTCTTCTGCTCGTGTTCACCTCATCCCAAGCCAGCCATCGCCTCCCCATCTCATCTCACACCCTCCCCAACCTTGTATAGATCTCCCTCTCTTCTATTTACCTCTCCCCCTGCCTCCTCTCACCCTCATCCCATCTTACAGTATCTCATCCCTTCCCCATTCTTGTTTATTTTTTTACTATCTTTTCTTTACCCCTCTCCCTGCCTTCTTTCACCCTCGTCTCATCTCATTCCCTCCCCATGGCAACCTTGTGTATTTTTTTACTCTCTTTTATATATACCCTTCTCCCCGCCTCCTTTTATTCGAGTATCTTTCCCCGCCCTCGTCTCACTCCCTCCCCAACCTTGAATATATATATCCTGCACTCTTGTATTTACCCTCCATGTATCCTTTCATCTTTTACCCAACATTACCCCAACCCCAACCCTCCAAGGCACCTCACCACCATCTGCCCAGAGCGGCTGCCTACTGCAGGAGTTCTTACCGTGTTATTTGCAGACCAGATTGCATAGGCAGAGCGGGTAAAATATAATGGTACATGTTTGCCCCTATAATACTGTTAATAGCCACTTCAAGAGACGGAGCTCGTCATGCCGCTTTGGAGATCAGACGCCCCAGGTAAATTACACCCTACAGAAAATGCAATGAGCGAAGATTTGGACGGATATTTTCTGGATAATTTGGTGAGTGAAGGATACACTTAGTCTTTAGTTATACAATTGCATGGGATTTATACCCAGAATGTGGAACGCGAATCCTAACAATTATTATATATTGCCACGTGCAATAATTACAGTATGCAACACCTTCCATTAAAAAGGCCTCGATAAATTATGTAAATCTACAGATTTACCTCACATTGAAACTGATTCATAATATTCACCTAAATCGCTTAATTTCATTCACTTGATGACAAACTTATGATCATGACTGTACATAGGCCCCTGGTCAAATGAGAAAGTCCATGGATGAAATATTATTATATGATGAAATAAATATGCATATACAAAATCTATAATAATAAAACTCATCGTTGAGTCTGTATATGTGTATGTGTGAGTAAGGTAGGGTGTGAGTCTGGGAGAGAAAATTTGTGCATGAGAGCATGAGAGGTGGAGTTTGTGAGTCTAGGAGAGGTTGTGAGAACCTAAGAGAGGTAGGTTGTGAGAGCATGAGAGCGTGGATAGGTTGTGAATCTTGGAGAGGGAGGGTCCCTGTATGAGAGAGAGGGAGGGTAAGTGTGCCTGAGAGCATCACTGCAGGCCTTCACACTGGGTGGTCATCACTACCATTCTCTCCTTTCTCCTGTTTCTCCTCTCTCTAACTTTTTTATATTTCCTCCTTTGCTTTTTTTTTATTCTCCTTCACGTTGTCATTTACTCCTCCTTAATTTTGTTCTTGCTACAACTTTGATTTTTGTATTTCTTTATCTACTATTATTTGTTCTCTCCAGTATTCTTGCCTACCTTCTTTTCTACACTTACTCTTTCTCTCCTATTTACACTGTCTTTATCATTATCTTCATTATTCCTTTTTACTCCTATTACATTCTTTGTTTACACTAAAGTCTTTTCTTTTTCCTCTACCATTTACTTTTTCTTCCACGCAGAGAATTTTAATAAAAGTATCACTCTCACTCGTTAAGAATATATATACAGAAAATCACCCTTGAGGCCAAAGAATAAAACCAAAGCAATTCATTCACTCAGTCTTATCACTAAAATACGTAATGACGGTCTCAGGTGTTGGTTGTAACGGCAAACGTGGTATCTTTTTAATTAACTCTCAGGTAAATTATATCGCCTGGTCCATATGACAAGATAATTAGGGTGCACGGCCCAAAGACCAAATGGCTGTCTGGTAGCGGTCGTTTAGCGGTTTGGTAGCGGTGTTTTGCGGTCTTGTGAGTCTTGTTGTGTTGGGAGTGTGTGTAAAGTAGAGGAATCGAAGACTGTGTTATGCCAGAAAGACCTTGTAGTCACAGAGGAGAAGATAACAGAGTAATAAGACAGCAAATATGAAGGGGAAAGAAGGTCACGAGATAGATACAGAAAAAAAACAAGAACAAATTTTCCCATATTTTCAACCAAAATATCTCAAAATTTATCTTAGAGAAAATACACCAATTTTCATTTTAGTAGTATGACCTTATATACACATTTCCGGTACATTCTACATAAGTTGCAGATAAGTACCAAGTTTGTCTTTCACTACATTACATTTATCGAAAAGGTAATAAAGTAATTAAGAGAACCTGTACGTAGATGTAACTGTACAGAAAGAGAGAGATGTTCGCTTACTCATCTAGGAATATTTTAATATCACCTGTTGATTAATAATGCATGAAAGCTGTAAGGAAATATTATGTCAGTGACTGTAGTGCCTTTACAAGTGTGTATCACAGTGTTGAGACTTTCCAGATCCCATGAGCTGAAGGCTAGGCTAGGTCAGTCCGCCCCTCGCATGTGTGTTCCGTTGGCCACTGACATCAAGGCTTCAGGACTTCAACCGGGGAAAAAAATGACCAGCATAGATGGCGAGGAGAGATTAGATCTTGTACCTGATATCACACGGCAATCTTCCTTACGACAAAGGTTTCTTTAGTGTTCACCCGGGAGCTCGTGCGGGAGATCCTGACTGTGATAGCGGTTGTTATCTGGAGCGCTCACCCCGCCCAAGGAAACCCACCTGTCCGGCAGAGGTGCATGTATAATTGTTTAAGTAATTGTTGCCTGTGCCGCGGAAAAAAATAAGGCAATGAGAATAGGAATTTAAAGCAATAAGATATGCAATGTGATAATACTACTAACGCATTCAGAAGCGTATTAGAAAAAATATGACTGGACTCAATTTATTTATATTATAATACACTTTAGGAATTGCAGTAGGAATTGCAAATAGATAGTGATGAACAGAACTATTTGGCAGCTCTTTGTAGTAAGCACCTATGAATGAAATACACATAAACCTAAGAGTTTCATTAAAGATATCATAGGTGGAGAGCGAATAGTGCCTGTAAAGAACAATTGTTGCATGCTACAGTATGTATTAATAAAAGAAATTATTTATTGACTGGCTGGATTCAGTCTGTAGATACATACAAATATATATATATATATATATATATATATATATATATATATATATATATATATATATATATATATATATATATATATATATATATACTGTTCACATCGCATACCAACACCTGCCAAATATATATGACTTATACAAATAACCAAGAGATTACATATAGACTTTTCAAACAGATATTTGAGATTAATTTCATATAGATAGATTATTTCAGACAGATAATCCAGTTGAGCGAAGAGAAATTAGATCTGCGAAATGTCCCGGAAGAAGGAAAAAGTGGGCGAGTGATAACAGAATGGAGGCAGCCCACCGCTTGACCTTTTCTCCGGCATTCAACTCCCTGAAGCGGAATGCCGTCCGTTCTGTGCTCCTCGGACACCCCCTCTTCCCCCCTAAACCCCCCCACCCCCACTTTCTCTCTGTCAGTTTGTCTGTTTCTCAGTCTTTGTCTCTTTTGTCTTTATCTGTTTCTCTCTGTCTCTGTCTGTTTATTTCTCTATCTCCTAATTTTTATTTTATTGAATTTTCTATTTTTTTTTTTTTTTAGGAAACCTGCAGACGGAGGTATTAGAAGTTAAGGACTAGAGGACGGTAGTAATCAGGCAGGTAACTAGGAAGGTTGGTACTAGGAGAACGAGGTACAGTACTCTAAGGGTAGGGCAGTCAGGGGTACAGTTCTTATCAAAATTCTGGATACCTATAAGAGTGATGAAAGTAAATATTTAATCTTTGTTTTCTTATACTCTCGGGATAGTTTTGCTCTAGTAAGTAAAAACCAGCTTGCAACACATTAGAAACTGCTACCAAATTTAGTCAAATTTATTCAATCTATCTCGTTACTAAGTGGAAGCTGTCACATGTATAAGTCATCACATGTGGATTAATACTTTTCCCACAGCTGTTCACAGAGGGGGCTAGAAAGCTTAGGTTAGAAGATTGAGGGGGGGGGGGACAAGGGGCACGGGATCAGGGGGCTGTTGGAGGGGGCGATGGGGCAGGGAAGGACTAGGGTGGAGGGAGGAGGATGAGGGGTTAGGGGATCAGGGGGAAAGAGGTGGGGTAACGGGTAAGGGGGCTGCTGGTTGGGGCAATGGGGCCGGAGAAGGGCTTTGGGGAGGGAGAATGAAGGGGTAGTGGGTTAGGGGGCTACTGGGGGAGTTAGGGGGGGAAGGTACAACGGGATGCCTGCACGTGGTGGCGGTCCATCCAGGTAGACAGACCCTCCTCACGCCCCCCTTGACCCACTCTCCCCCCTGGGTAACGCGGTAGGATCACCTCGGGGTATGGACGGGAGAGGGGGTTGTTTAGGTTGTTAGTTCAACCGGCATGTCACAACATTGTATAACAAAGATCTCCATTCTGCTCCTCTACTACATCACGTAACTTTATTCCAAAACCTGTACTAAAAAAAAAAATAATCCTCTCCTCGTATACCGTGGTAGTCTGTATCCTGGTATTCATTATCAGTGGCCCCCAAATTTGAGTAATCGTGAATTCCCTTAAAATAAGTAAAAATTATCATCATAAGACATCATCATGATTTTTTTTTTCTTTAATGGTGATTATGGAATACTGAACCCTAAATACATATTATACAAGCGCTCTAATACAAACTGTTTTTCTATACCAATGTCATGGAACGAATCCGACATCCCCATTGG
>JAWQEG010000649.1:20000-22500 GCA_033782935.1 Petrolisthes cinctipes | reverse complement strand
CACGTTCTGTAATCACTATCATTTTGGTTAAGGGTACAGGCACAACTTTCAGGATAAAAAAATAAGAAATATTGCCCAACACCCACATTTGACCATTTTCAGCTTTAATCAATCACATGACCTCAGGGAAGTAATTAATCCCTGAGCAGGTTGGCTACATAACAAAAAACTGGAGCCTAAGGTAAAACTTCCTTGATACTCTATTTTGATAGTGAACCTTATATGGTCTTGTGTATCTGCACCGATCAACTTGTATCAATTTGTTGAGGAACACTGAGCATGACAGTCAAACGATCACCGTGCATGTGTGAGAATTTGTAACAAATGTAGTGGAAAACGGACCAGTGCAAGGTTGTTTATCGGAAACTTTGACGTCAACAAAAATACGTCATATGACTTTGTTCATATCACAGGATTAGGGGTAGCCTATATGTTTATAGTTGTAATAATTTGTAGTAATTGTGGCATACTTTATCTTATCGTTATGGTGTGTGTGTGTGTGTGTGTGTGTGTGTGTGTGTGTGTGTGTGTGTGTGTGTGTGTGTGTGTGTGTGTGTGTACATATATTGGCAATGTAATGAAAAGTCGTGATGGGAAATTTGCCGTAAAAATTGCTATCCACACATATGATCATAATATTGATGAATTTCACTCACGGACAAAGGGCTAAAATAACAGCGAGACATTTTAAAATCAGCAGGACCACTTTCACAGTGAACGGAAAGTCTCCTAAGAGCGAAGGCAAACATAACAGGAGAGGAGAGAGAGAGAAAGAGAGAGAGAGAGAGAAAGAGAGAAGGGGGCAAGAACATTCCACTGCTACCCCACACTCACCCCTCATACCTCCACACACACACACACACACACACACATACACACCAGGGGATAGGAGGAGGGAGGAGTAAGGAGAGCAGGGAAAAAAGAAAGATATTAGTGGAACGTGTGAGGAGGATGAGGGGGATAGAAGCCAAGGTGAGGGGGATGCTGGATGAAAGGGGGACGGTGTGACTAGGGAATGGTGGCAGCAAATGGGGAAGTTACAGAGATTCCCTTCTAAGTGCTTTTCGCCAAGAGAGTATAGTTGTGAAAAGAAAAGTGTCGATGTATAAGAGGACAGATATGAGAGAGAGAGGGTGTGAGGAACAACTGTGAAAGGCAGAGTGTGGGGAACAGGTGTGAGGTACTGAAGATTCGGTGTGGGGAACAGGTGTGTGAGAGAGAGGATGCGGTGTGGGGAACAGGTGTGAAAAGCATTTGGGTATCGTGTGTGTGTGTATGTGTATGTGTGTGTGTGTGTATGTGTATGTGTGTGTGTGTGTGTGTGTGTGTGTGTGTGTGTGTGTGTGTGTGTGTGTGTGTGTGTGTGTGTGTGTGTGTGTGTGTGTAAGAGAGAGAGAGGTCAGTGTTGGGGCAGATAATGTTTTTGTGTGGCTGGTACGTGGGACACATTTCATCAGACAGGTGTAGCTAAAGAGGACAGTAAGGAGTGCAATTTAAGATCACCGGTGTATTTTAATGAGGCATAACGGAGGAAGATAGTGGAAAGCGATGATATAATGAGGTGTAGAAGAGTACCAGAAAGGTGTAAGGTATTGTGAAGTGGGTGTAATGAATGTCAGATGGCAGGCTGTGTGTGGTGTGTTTTTGGACTGGTGCGATAATTGACAGCAGGATTAATGTAGCAAATGTTGATAAAGGAAAGGCGTCATGCAGCAGATGGCTTGGTTATGGAGAAAATGGTGGAATGACGAGCAGGTGGCGTTACAGGAAAGAACATAGAAAAAATTATTATTATTATTATTTATATATATATATATATATATATATATATATATATATATATATATATATATATATATATATATATATATATATATATATATATATATATATATATATATATATATATAATGTGATGAGGAGCAGGTATGTTGGGGGTCAGTCAGGAAGCCTCGTATGGAACAGATGTCATTTAGAAGAGAACAGATGTCATAATTATTTGCCACAACAAGTTTTCCTACACACGCTCTAATTTCTGTCCCCTGATGGCACTGATTACTTGTTTAGCTCAGTGTGCTATTATATTGTGTGTGCCTTATACAGCAAGAGAACTGTTGGGGTTATAGTCCTTTTTTTTCATCCTGGCTATAATACACCGTTTCCCTTCTAAGTATAATGACCTTAGATACACGTTCCGGGTACATTCAAGTGTTGGTAATCTGCAGGTTGCGTAAAATTTTGGTACAGTTTGTCTTGGATTGCATTGGGATTGTCAAAAAAAAACAATTCTAAGTTAAGATTGAAAAAAGAAATGTAGGCAATCTTAAGAACTCCTGACCACAGTTTCTACATCCAAACACAGTTGGTGGATAGCCAGGAAAACGTAATGCAACACAGCCACTGAACACAGCTACCTCAATCTAAACACACTTGGGGCATGCAGGAGAACGGGGCGGGGCGGGGCAGGGGAGGGCAGGTATGAGCAGGGGAGGGGAGGGCA
>JAWQEG010000649.1:0-15000 GCA_033782935.1 Petrolisthes cinctipes | reverse complement strand
GTGTGTGTGTGTGTATAGACGTGTGTAGTGTGTGTATAGACGTGTGTAGTGTGTGTGTGTGTGTGTGTATAGATGTGTGTAGTGCGTGTATAGATGTGTGTAGTGTGTGTATAGAGGTGTGTAGTGTGTGTATAGAGGTGTGTAGTGTGTGTATAGAGGTGTGTAGTGTGTGTATAGATGTGTGTAGTGTGTGTATAGATGTGTGTAGTGTGTGCATTTGTATATACACGAAAGCCAGATGGTCTTTCTCATTCCAAGCATCATTTTGTTAATTTGTTTTATTCTGTGATGTTAGATGTTGGAAAAAACTTTGATTAAACTGAAGGAATAACTAACTGGATTAAAATATTTACCACGCATCACTAAGCAAGCGTGGTGAATATTTCCTAGCTGTATGTTCTCTTATAATAGTAGTGGTCTATCTAGTACTACAGTGGATTATAATGAATTGCACTCTCTTCTCTTAGTATGCTTAAGACGCCCTACCAGTAACTAGGGAGACCAAGGTGCGACTATAATCACATACAAATTACACCCATATAACTGCGTACAAATTACCCGCATTACCATACCATGAAATACACAATGTGCACCAACACAACACCTGCAGCCATGGGGAAGGATAAACAATGCCATCGATTTCTATATTAATGTTATTCGCTGTATTTCGTGAAGCTATATACATAAAATATTACGGTACGTATCCAACAACCACAGAAATAAAACCAGTTGAATGTCTAACACACACACACACTGAGCAAGTGAATACACCTCCCGCCAACACCAGACACTACGGTGAAGTGAAAAATAAATATGGAAAGGAGTCGTAATAAGGAGGAAAATGAATGGTCCCCCCCAGAGCAGGTTGCAGATGACACGGGCGAGGGGGTCAGTGCTGTTATGAAGTATGACATTCGGTGAGGCATCCCTTTGTTCACCAACCATGGCTTTTGAATATGCATGGGGCTGGGGAGGGAGGGAATGGAGAGGTCAGGTGGTGGGTTGTTGGTTGGTGGAGAACGAGGGAAAGGTAAAGAGAGAGAATTGGGAGAGGGAAGGAGTGAAAGGTAGAGAGAGGGAAAGGGAATGGAGAAGTTAGGTGGAGGGAGTGTTGGTTGATTGGTGGGGAACGAGTGATAGGTTCAATTGCCAGCACTTATAAACAGGTACAGTCAGAGTTGTCATTCCTCTTTCCATGTATCAGTTATAAGTGCTGGTAACTGTACTTTAATGGAGAGGGAATAGAGAAGGATAGGTAAGAGTTAAAAAAATAGAGGGAAAGGGGAAGGATAAGAGTGAAAGGAAAGTTGAGAGAGAAAAGAGGGGACAGCAGGTGGAAGAAAAAAGAAGCCCAGGATGATGATGATTAATAACAACGTAACACCTTGACCAGCCACCAGACCAACCCGAGCCCAGGACTAGACCACCCCAACCCAAGACCGACCCGTGAGACCAACCTGAGAAGCCCCGAACCATTACTCACTCAAGCCCTAGCGGTAGTATTAGGTTCCATCAATTTATCAGCGTGTAAATTCCTAGCGGGTTTGAAGGCAGGTCGAGCGGCTGGGAGATCAGGTTGCAGGCTTGGGAGAAGGTCAAGAATGCATGCAAGGTTAAGATGAGTAATGCGAGAGAGGGTGAAAGAGATGGATAGAGAGTGAGAGCGAGAGAGAGAGAGAGGGGGGGGGGGAGGATTTGGACGAAAGGGGGTCTGGAAAGATAGAGGGAAGTGAAAAGGGGGAGATACGGATATTGGTAGTTGGTTAAATTGTATGTGGTTTAATTAAGGGGAGGTTTTCTTGTTGGTGAATTGGAAGGTCCTCTGATTCCTCCAAACTATGCCACCAAACAAATCCCCTATTAGTACCATTGAGGGTGTCTGTTTTCGGCATAGTCAGGAGGAATCAGTTGCCCTCCAATTTATCAAAACGAGAATCTCTCTTTAAAACATTAGATAACGCTCTCTCACATACATAAACACACACACACAAACACATCCTCTCTCTCTCTCTCTCTCTCTCTCTCTCTCTCTCTCTCTCTCTCTCTCTCTCTCTCTCTCACGCAATTCCTTCCAACCAAAACCGACCGCGTGTACTCCTTCTCCCAAGAGCTAATTGGAGGAGTGAGGACCGAGAGAGTGTGTAAGGAGTCAGTACATTATACCAGAGTAGCTGCTGCAGTGCTCCGTGACCCACCCTGGCTCACTCTAACCCTGCCCCCGCCCCTGTTTCTGCCCCTGTGCCCCTGTTTCTGTGAGGATAAATTACAGAGAGAAAACCTATGAATGTCAAACAACTTTAAATAGGAAATGGAAAATGTTAGTAGAACGAATGCTATAGTAACGAAAATACAGTATACATACAAAATGAGATAACTGATAATTGCAAAAAGAAGTATAAGAATAAGGATTAAAATCAAAACGTAAATGGAAAGAAACAAATGTATAAGGGATAATGATGATGAGAAAGAAAAATAGATTGGAAGACAGACAGAACAAAAAATAATAATAATAATAAAGAAAAAAGCAAGAAAAATTAAAACAGGAAAACCCCGAAAATCTATCATGGTTGCCTGCTTCATCACTTGTCTGTCGCTACCACATCCCCCTTCCCTCCTCCCCCTCTCTCGCTATACCACATCCCCCTTCCCTCCTTCCCCTCTCCCACTACTACATCCCCCTCCCCTCCATCCCTCCTCACCCTCTCCCACTATTACATCCCCCTCCCCTCCATCCCTCCTCACCCTCTCCCACTACCACATCCCCCTTCCCTCCTCCCCCTCTCCCACTACTACATCCCCCTCCCCTCCATTCCTCCTCACCCTCTCCCACTACTACATGCCCCTCCCCTCCATCCCTCCTCACCCTCTCCCACTACTACATGCCCCTCCCCTCCATCCATCCTTCCCCACATTTGCCTTCCTTCCTCCTACTGTTCTTCCCTCTTCTTACCCTCCTACCTCTACCTTCCTCCTACCTCTTCCTTCCTCCTACTGCTCTTCCTTTTTCCAACCTTTATACTTCTTCCTTTCTCCTACTGTTCTTCCCTTTCCCAACCCTCCTACCACTCCCTTCTCTTTTACCACCTTTCCCCTTCTCTCTCGGTTTTCTCTCTCCCAGCTGCCTGCCTTTCCTCCAAGGGCCTGTCTTCCCCTCCTGACTAATATCCCGCCCCTCCCAACTTACCCCCTTCTTTTATACTTCCTCCTTCCCTACCTGCCTGCCTGCCTGCATCTACACTCCCTCCTGCTCCCTGCCCCCTCCTCCTGGCCCCGGCTAGCTACCGTCCTCAACTCCTGATCCCCAAAAGAAAGAAAGTCAGAAAAGACGAACAGAAAAACGAAAATAATAATAACCCCTGCCTTTCGAAATGCACCACCACCACCACCACCACCACCACCATCACTCCTTGGCTCGTAAACCTTAGCTTCCTGCCGTTACTGCTCAATTTATATCTCCATTTATCCGTCCTTCGCTGCCCCTTTATCGTGGCTACATGAGAGCAACATATATTTAACAGATATCACAGCACACGACGGCGGCGTAATGGAGAGGTGGAGGGTCGGCCTGACATGATGGCCTGTTCTCTTGTGCCTCCGCGTCAGTCGAGTGAGGAAAATTACGTCTAAGAGAAAAATCCGGGAGAAATACTCAATACTTGCCTGGATGCGTGAGATATAATTTAACCAGTTCATCCCGGGAAGCGAAATTGCAGGGGAAAATCAACTTCCGATACATCACGGGAGACGCTAAATTTTTTTGTACATTTCTTTCTCGTCGGTCAATTTAGCTGCCGGGTGGAGAGGAGAAAACAAAATCTCAACTCACGTAAAAATAATTCAACTAACGAGAAAAACCAGAGACGTGTCCGTTGTTGCCATTAATACTAGAATAACTATTACTATTATTGGACTACTATAACTATTACTATTGGTAACTCCCAGTTCTCTCTCCCCAGCCTGACCTTCTCCATCCTCCCTCTCAAATATCCTTATATTTCATCCCCTCCCCAACCCCCAATTTCCCCTCCCCAACTCTCTCTGCATCTCCCCTTCCCAACTCCCATTCCCCAATCTACTTTTCCCAACTCCCTCCGTCTACTTTATCAACGCACCCTACTTCCCAACACACTCCACCTTACCCATCACCTCTCTATTCTACCGTACCCTACCCAACCCAATCCTTCCTCCCTTAAACTCTCGTGCAGCGCTAAGGTCCTTCGCTGGCCCCCCGTCTCCTATGTTCTTCACCTGCGAGACTCTGAGAGGGGATAAACATGCCTTCCGACTCCTCTTGATTGGCCTCTGACATCGGGGCATCAATATAGTCATCCCACGGAGGCAGGAGATAATGTTGGCCCCTTCCTTCCCTGGGTACCTGTACACCTTCCTTCCCTTCTTTCCTTTCCTGCTTCGTTAACCATCGTTGTATTCTGGTCGTGATTATGTGTATATATATATTTTTTTCCTTCCCGTTACACATTTGCTTTAGTTACTGTTTTACATCGTATGCCTTTTTATCGCTGTGTATTCTCAATCCCTTCTTTCTTCTATTAACACTCAATTCGTTTTTATTTTTTGTTAAATCGTCTATTGTTTCCACTCACCTTCGCCCTTTTTTCCGTTTTGTCTTTATTATTAAGTCTCTCTCTCTCTCTCTCTCTCTCTCTCTCTCTCTCTCTCTCTCTCTCTCTCTCTCTCTCTCTCTCTCTCTCTCTCTCTCTCTCTCTCTCTCTCTCTCTGTGCTACGTCAACCATGGATTTAATTACTCTAGTATCAAGCCACCATGACCAGCCGATCCCAGTACCTCCAATACGGGATAAATCATGCCCTTAATTGGGTTATTAATCAGTTCATGCACCCGGCCAGGAGGAGAAAGGAAGGGAAAGGCAAGATAGAGAGCTGGATAGATAGATAGAGATAGATAGATAAATAAATAGATAGATAGACAAATATATAAATACTTAAATAGTAAGGTAGGAATGCAGATAAGGAAGATACAAAAAAAAATGTGTTGACTTAGATATAGGTAGATGTATGAAAAGGTTGATGGATGGATGGATAGGTAGAAAAACAAATGGATAAATACGTCAGTAGAAAAGTATACACGTCATGTTATACGATAAGTTTTCCGTGCTACAGAGAAATGGAAGAAGAACAAGAATACAAAAGATACAAAGAAGAAGCCTTCGTACAATAAACATATTGTGAAGATGAGAGACACTTTAGTAATATGATGAAGCAGCAAAACTGCAGATTAATTAATAGAGAGAACTAATCACTAACATTACTAAATTTACTCTTTTGATGGGACGTGAGTCTCCAAGGTTTTTAATGAATATATAAAACAGAAATAAGCAGATAGAGAGAGGGTCCAATTACTCAGTGAAATGGGCCCCACTCACACTCTCTACCACTTTCAACCCCACGAAGTTTTATCTCCCTCTCCCCTATGTTCGTGTGCCTAGGGTCAGGGTAGGTGGCAGCTTCTTAACTTGACCGCTGACGTCAGGACTGGTCAGCCAGGGAGCGGTGGCCCCCTCCCGTCCCCTGCCAGCCTGAGTCGTGAGCATGTACGTTATCGTGTGTGTGTGTGTGTGTGTGTGTGTGTGTGTGTGTGTGTGTGTGTGTGTGTGTGTGTGTGTGTGTGTGTGTGTGTGTGTGTGTGTGTGTGTGTGTGTGTGTGTGTGTGTGTGTGTGTGTGTGTGTGTGTGTGTGTGTGTGTGTGTGTGTGTGTGTGTGTGTGTGTGTGTGTGTGTGTGTGTGTGTGTGTGTGTGTGTGTGTGTGTGTGTGTGTGTGTGTGTGTGTGTGTGTGTGTGTGTGTGTGTGTGTGTGTGTGTGTGTGTGTGTGTGTGTGTGTGTGTGTGTGTGTGTGTGTGTGTGTGTGTGTGTGTGTGTGTGTGTGTGTGTGTGTGTGTGTGTGTGTGTGTGTGTGTGTGTGTGTGTGTGTGTGTGTGTGTGTGTGTGTGTGTGTGTGTGTGTGTGTGTGTGTGTGTGTGTGTGTGTGTGTGTGTGTGTGTGTGTGTGTGTGTGTGTGTGTGTGTGTGTGTGTGTGTGTGTGTGTGTGTGTGTGTGTGTGTGTGTGTGTGTGTGTGTGTGTGTGTGTGTGTGTGTGTGTGTGTGTGTGTGTGTGTGTGTGTGTGTGTGTGTGTGTGTGTGTGTGTGTGTGTGTGTGTGTGTGTGTGTGTGTGTGTGTGTGTGTGTGTGTGTGTGTGTGTGTGTGTGTGTGTGTGTGTGTGTGTGTGTGTGTGTGTGTGTGTGTGTGTGTGTGTGTGTGTGTGTGTGTGTGTGTGTGTGTGTGTGTGTGTGTGTGTGTGGTGTGTGTGTGTGTGTGTGTGTGTGTGTGTGTGTGTGTGTGTGTGTGTGTGTGTGTGTGTGTGGTGTGTGTGTGTGTGTGTGTGTGTGTGTGTGTGTGTGTGTGTGTGTGTGTGTGTGTGTGTGTGTGTGTGTGTGTGTGTGTGTGTGTGTGTGTGTGTGTGTGTGTGTGTGTGTGTGTGTGTGTGTGTGTGTGTGTGTGTGTGTGTGTGTGTGTGTGTGTGTGTGTGTGTGTGTGTGTGTGTGTGTGTGTGTGTGTGTGTGTGTGTGTGTGTGTGTGTGTGTGTGTGTGTGTGTGTGTGTGTGTGTGTGTGTGTGTGTGTGTGTGTGTGTGTGTGTGTGTGTGTGTGTGTGTGTGTGTGTGTGTGTGTGTGTGTGTGTGTGTGTGTGTGTGTGTGTGTGTGTGTGTGTGTGTGTGTGTGTGTGTGTGTGTGTGTGTGTGTGTGTGTGTGTGTGTGTGTGTGTGTGTGTGTGTGTGTGTGTGTGTGTGTGTGTGTGTGTGTGTGTGTGTGTGTGTGTGTGTGTGTGTGTGTGTGTGTGTGTGTGTGTGTGTGTGTGTGTGTGTGTGTGTGTGTGTGTGTGTGTGTGTGTGTGTGTGTGTGTGTGTGTGTGTGTGTGTGTGTGGTGTGTGTGTGTGTGTGTGTGTGTGTGTGTGTGTGTGTGTGTGTGTGTGTGTGTGTGTGTGTGTGTGTGTGTGTGTGTGTGTGTGTGTGTGTGTGTGTGTGTGTGTGTGTGTGTGTGTGTGTGTGTGTGTGTGTGTGTGTGTGTGTGTGTGTGTGTGTGTGTGTGTGTGTGTGTGTGTGTGTGTGTGTGTGTGTGTGTGTGTGTGTGTGTGTGTGTGTGTGTGTGTGTGTGTGTGTGTGTGTGTGTGTGTGTGTGTGTGTGTGTGTGTGTGTGTGTGTGTGTGTGTGTGTGTGTGTGTGTGTGTGTGTGTGTGTGTGTGTGTGTGTGTGTGTGTGTGTGTGTGTGTGTGTGTGTGTGTGTGTGTGTGTGTGTGTGTGTGTGTGTGTGTGTGTGTGTGTGTGTGTGTGTGTGTGTGTGTGTGTGTGTGTGTGTGTGTGTGTGTGTGTGTGTGTGTGTGTGTGTGTGTGTGTGTGTGTGTGTGTGTGTGTGTGTGTGTGTGTGTGTGTGTGTGTGTGTGTGTGTGTGTGTGTGTGTGTGTGTGTGTGTGTGTGTGTGTGTGTGTGTGTGTGTGTGTGTGTGTGTGTGTGTGTGTGTGTGTGTGTGTGTGTGTGTGTGTGTGTGTGTGTGTGTGTGTGTGTGTGTGTGTGTGTGTGTGTGTGTGTGTGTGTGTGTGTGTGTGTGTGTGTGTGTGTGTGTGTGTGTGTGTGTGTGTGTGTGTGTGTGTGTGTGTGTGTGTGTGTGTGTGTGTGTGTGTGTGTGTGTGTGTGTGTGTGTGTGTGTGTGTGTGTGTGTGTGTGTGTGTGTGTGTGTGTGTGTGTGTGTGTGTGTGTGTGTGTGTGTGTGTGTGTGTGTGTGTGTGTGTGTGTGTGTGTGTGTGTGTGTGTGTGTGTGTGTGTGTGTGTGTGTGTGTGTGTGTGTGTGTGTGTGTGTGTGTGTGTGTGTGTGTGTGTGTGTGTGTGTGTGTGTGTGTGTGTGTGTGTGTGTGTGTGTGTGTGTGTGTGTGTGTGTGTGGTGTGTGTGTGTGTGTGTGTGTGTGTGTGTGTGTGTGTGTGTGTGTGTGTGTGTGTGTGTGTGTGTGTGTGTGTGTGTGTGTGTGTGTGTGTGTGTGTGTGTGTGTGTGTGTGTGTGTGTGTGTGTGTGTGTGTGTGTGTGTGTGTGTGTGTGTGTGTGTGTGTGTGTGTGTGTGTGTGTGTGTGTGTGTGTGTGTGTGTGTGTGTGTGTGTGTGTGTGTGTGTGTGTGTGTGAGAGAGAGAGAGAGAGATAGAGAAATGTTGCAACAAAAATGTGTGGTATGAAACAGAGGTGAGAGAGAAGTAGAAAAGTGTAAGTGGGATGGATGTGTGATGGGCAGTAATGATGTGTCAGGAGAAATGAACAGCTGTTTCAAAAATATTTTCACCTCTGCTGCGTATGCTTTATTGTATTCTCGTGTTGTGTGTGTGTGTGTGTGTGTGTGTGTGTGTGTGTGTGTGTGTGTGTGTGTGTGTGTGTGTGTGTGTGTGTGTGTGTGTGTGTGTGTGTCCTCACTTTACGCACGGTCAAACCTTGAGAGTTGGGGGAGCTTGCAGGACTATGCGTCTCAACCATCACAAGTAGGTATCTGAGTGGGCCAGTATACTGCTCCAGGATGCCAGACCTCTCGTCTCGCCAACCCACTCCATTCCACTCGGGTTGAGGAAGTTAATGGGCACCGGGGGGGGGGGGGGGGCAGTGGGAAAGGAGAGTCAGTGGAAAGGAGAATCAATGGGGAAATCGTAGTCAATGGGTAGGGGTAGTCAATTTTTGGGAGTTAATGGGTAGAGATAATCAATTTAATTGAGTTTTTGTGAAAGTGGTAGTCAATGGGAAAATATTATTCAGTGGGAAAGTGGTAGTCAAGTTTGGGGAGTAAATGGAGAAGTGGTAGTGATGTGCGAATGAGGAGAGTCAGTGAGAAGGTAATGGAGACGGGGAGGTAGAGTCAATCGGAAGGAGGAAGTCATTGGGAAGGGGGACTGAATGGGGAAGTGGTACGGTAGTTAATGGAGAGGTCAATAAGGATAGCTAATGAGATATTCACTAATAAACATAATAATTGGGAAGAAAGTTCAATGCATGGGGTTAAGGAGAGTAGGAAATAATTACTTGCACAATGGGAAGTTCTGTCACCACTATAGGTAAGACATAGTTCTCGATCCGAAGTGAGTTTTAACTAGTATATTTTACACAACATTCATATATGCGTATTTACTAAAACGAAAATAATGTACTAATGACTAGGTGCCATGAGTGAGGCGGATCGACAGAAGGAAAAGGATTAGTATGGGTTGTGTGGGAGTGAGTGATGTCGAGAAAGGAAAAGGATCAGCTTGTGTTGTGTGGGAGTGACTGATGTCTTGGCGTTCGGGGTTCTCAGGTGTGGCTGGGGAGGTGATGGTTACCTGTCCGTCATTCGATACCCCGACCCCAGACCACATCGCTACCCCACGACACTACTATTCTATTACATCGCTACCACACGACACTACCATTCTACTACATTGCTACCACACGACACTACCATTCTACTACATTGCTACCACACGACACTACTATTCTACTACATTGCTACCACACGACACTACCATTCTACTACATTGCTACCACTCGACACTACCATTCTACTACATTGCTACCACACGACACTACTATTCTACTACATTACTACCACACGACACTACCATTCTACTACATTGCTACCACACGACACTAACCATTCTTCTACATTGCTACCACACGACACTACCATTCTACTACATTGCTACCACACGACACTACAATTTTACCGTTGTAGTAGTGACAGCATTGGTAGTAGTTCTGTGATTATGGTAGCAGTGACTGTAATGGGAGTGGTAGTAGTGATTTGATTATGGTAGCCTAGACAGTGATAGCAGTGGTAATAGAAGTAGTGATGAGCTTATGGTAGGACTGGTGGTGGAGGTGGTAGCAGTGATTACCAGTGGTGAGAGGGAGGGTCGGGTCAGTGAGGGTCAGTGGGCCGGCTGGGTGGGAGCCGGACCTGGGAGCAGCCAACCCACCTTACCACAAAATCGACCTGTTCAAGTCTGTATTGCTACCCATTATTTTCAGCTCCCATTGAATAAATGGAATGACTATGCAGAAGAATACCTTATGAGGTGCTTTGTTATTCTGAAGACTGGTAAATTAATGCAACATTGTAAAATATAGCAATGTAAATATATTTTCATCAAAGATTAAATTAGCATGTTATTAATGTATGGTAGAAATTAAGTAAATTAACAAATAAATTTGTACTACTAAAGGGATAAATTATTGAAATATTGCTGGCCTACTCATATTAGTTCATACTTAATTAATTTCTTGTCAACTTAATTATTATCTTCACACTCACAATAATGCGCTTGATAAACCATAAAATATTCCTGCCAGATGAATCAACAGAGTCCAGAGGTGATAGATCTCTAATACTCCACCCGGCTGTCTTGGCGAGGTACAATTAATTATTTATATATATATATATATATACGCCGCCTGACAACCCACCAGACACCACAAGCTATTAAATTTGTCAAAGTCTACGAGTCCACAAACCCACACTCAGACTTCATTAGCTGATGAAAACTAAACAACCATAAAGCATTTCATTCCTAGATTTACTGAGCCTCAATTGTTGCTTCGTCTATCATTACTTATCGAATTAAACATTGTAAAGGCAATAAGAAATAAAGATGCACGAGGAAAAAAATACATTCAATCAGCCAAGTGGTTACCGTTGTTCTTTACCTCCTGTGTGTGCATTATTTTCTCATATATACTATTTAGTTTTCTTTATAATATTACCGATAAAACGTGTAAAAGTATATTAGAGGAGGAAAATCATATGGTACAAGGTATCTTATTCTGTCATCAGCTTAAAAAACTCCTCTTTATATTTTCAGCAACAGCATATTTCTTATTATTATTATACTCGATACAAGGATGCGTCTTCGATACCGCAGAGTTGCAAAAAATAATCGAACCTTTCCGTCGACCGTCTTGTAAATAATTATAATATACGTCAGACATTTTAACTGATCACAGGGAGGAATATAGTCTACAATAATTATATAAGCGAAAAATATACTTTCCTCTTTCGGGGCGATTGTAAGCTACTCCTTATAATTTATTAGATATATCTTATAAATATCCAGAACTAAACAACAGCATGGAAATTATATTAAAACTTTTATGTATATATCATTGATTAAGGAACACAATAGTTATAAATGAATTGGAGAGCTGCTGATTCCTCCAAACTATGCCAAGAAACAGATCACTTTAACATACAAGAAGGGGGTCTATTTTGTTGCATAGTTTGGAGGAATCAATAGCCCCCCATAAACAATATATCTCCTTTACACATCACACGGCAGTCACTGTGTAGGTGTCATTATATGTGTCAGGAGTTGAGGGCAGGAAGGGCAGCATGCCAGGGTGTAGAAGAAGGTAGCAGTGGGTGATGGGAACTGGATACCTTAGTGTGGGTCAGGCCAGGTGGAATGGAGAGGAAAGGGGGGGGGGGGAGGAGGGGCTGGTGGGATGTGGAGGAGAGGGAAAGGGGGGGGGGGGAGGAGGGGCTGGTGGGATGTGAAGGGGGGGGGAAGGGAAAGGGAGGGGGAAGTATGGTATGGGGGGGGGGGGGGAGGCTGGGAGTAGTAGTAACCTAAGACTTAACTGGAAGGACCAGACAAACCCGTACACTTGAAACAACACCACACTGAACGAACCCCTTCCTTTCCATTAAACCCCCTCACGTCCCCTTCCCCTCCTAACGGACCCTCAAAAAACCCCTTCCTCTTCTAATGCCCCCTCAAAACCCTCAGCCCCCTCTTGCCCCAACAAGTATATAAAAACCGAACTGGAAAAAGCACGTCACAATTTGTCACACCGAAGAAAAACTGAAAATTATCCACACAATCGAGACAATGATCAAGACCATATAGGAGGGGAAGGCAACACGCGTCACTCACACCACGTCACGGGAACACGACAAGACGGAAATAACGAGAAAAAGAATGGGAATAAATCTGAAACTGTCATGAAACTCGTGCTCTGAACAGATCGTAAAGTGTGATATACGGTACGTGTACTTTCTCCACTAAGGTACAGTCACGTGCAATAGTCCTGCATCTGGTGAATGAATGTAAATCATGTGAGTGAATCTTAATAACCAAGTTTTACAGAGATTGACAGCTTTGGTTTCGTATTATTACGGTACGTGTACTTTACGAAAATGCGCATCAAACATAAAATAGACAAATTAGCAAACAAAAAATATAGGGAAATTATATGTACTAATAATACAGATATATTAAAAAATAATTCTCACGTAAGGAAGGAGATGACTGAAATGCAAAAAAAATATTTCGAATGAAAGAAACACTATGAATACAAATATTCCGAAAAACACAAAAATAACTATTCCTGTAAATGAAACAGCCTCTTTGCTTCTCCCTTTCCAGCAGCCGTCATACTAAGAGGTCCCCTGGCCATCCCAACTCTCAGCTCAGGTGCAATAAAAGCTGTCAGGGAAGAATTGAAGAGGAAGAAAGAAGACCGCCCTGGAACTGGAAGACACTGTAGGACGAGAGAGAAGATGACAAAGCGGTGGGACAACAAGCACGAAGACAATAAAAGGGGAGGAAGAAATGGATGCTGGAGAGAAATGGGTAGAGATAGAAAGAACTAAGTGGGATAGAAATTGAGTGAGAGAAAGGGAATCACGAGAATGGAGAGTGAAACAAAAAGTGAAAGTGAGTAAGAGAGAGGGAGTAATAAGAATGAAAAGCTAGATGAAAAGGGAAAGAGAGAAAGGGCAGAGGGGAGGATAAGCAGAAAGACGGTGAGAAAGTTACCATAAGTCAGAGTAGGAGATGTGGCAGAGGATCCTCGAGTCGTGATTTATGAAGGCATCTGAAATCGGCTCAGGATTACCAGAACAAGGAAACACCAACGGCTGGGAGTGGTAGGAAAAGGGACAAAATACAGACAGACAGGCAGACAGAGTGAGTGAAAGGTCTGGTTACTTAAGACAACGAGGCACACTAAGAAGTAATGAAGTTGAAGGTGGGCATTATCCTCAGTGACACTCAAGCCTCCTTAGAGACTTGAGGGCATAAGGACTCCAAGTGGATGTCATAAACGTTGACTTGGTTATGAGGGGAAGGGGAGAGGTATGAGACAAAGAGCTGAGACAAGGGGATACGAATCTGGGACGGTGCGAGTCAAGGTAAGAAAGGACATGTGGGACGGGGTTTGGGATACGTATCTTTAGACGGTACGAGGCAGGCAGGATTGAGACAGGGGTCAAGATGGGGCAAGACGGGCGTGTGATGGAGGTAGACGGGTGATATATGGTTGAGAATAATTGCTAAGATGAGTGAGACGAGTTCTTATGGGAAATTAGACGGATGCAAACCACCTATGACAGAAAATCTTGCCATAGAATCTTAATTGATATTATATAGTAAATGCTTACACCATAAATTAACCCAAGCACATTCTTGTTATTATGAAGGGGTAGGAGGACGTAGGATAGACTTAGGAATGAGTCGGTTTGGAGGAGATCCAAGAGTGAAGAAGAAGGAGATGTAGGGGAGATAAAGGACCAACCAAAGAAACGTCCAGGTGGCAATACAATAGAGAAAAGACGGTCACCAGGGATATCTATGTGAAATATTCAGTCGATTGTAATATATATATATATATATATATATATATATATATATATATATATATATATATATATATATATATATATATATATATATATATATATATATATATATATATATATATATATATATCCACACACATGCGCGCGCGCACGGTAGGAGTTATGCTTCTTACAAGTAAGCCATATATATATACTCTCATCATTTATAACCATCTAAAAATAATTTCGTCTGAAAACAATCTTAGTTATGAAAATTACGAGGTTTCTTGATGCATTTCTAAAGGTTTCGGAATATCGCTCTACAGTCCACAACTCAGACCCCCCGTCGTCGCCACCATAGTCTGCATACGGCAGATTCTTCCACCAACCTTTCTCGCTCAATACTGGCTCCGAGTTTTTTACTACCACCACCTCCTTCTACTTCCTAATCTATTATCTTCCAACTTGACTCTGTCGCCTTAATCCTGGTTCACTCTCTTTAAACCAGACACAAATCCCTTTACCTAACCCAAATCTCGTCGACTTGCTCCTTCCAAGTGACCCTATGAGCTCTCCCTCCGTCCCCCATTCTCATCTCCTCCTACCGTCTCTCCCCTCCTTCCCTCCACTCGCAACAGGCATTCTGAGTTCCTTTCCCAGACCCCCTACACCCTAAAAAATAATTCCTTCCTCCTTTCTCGTTTTGTTATCCCATCTCCTTCCCACGAGTTCCACCACCAGCACCAGCACCTCTTTCTCCCCCTTATCTTCTTCGCAGCAGACCCCCTCCCGTACCACGAATGTTTGTTTCACCCTTCCACCAAAAGCCACATTCCCCCAGGCAGGCTTCCCTAAACCCCAAACTACTATTTCGCTTCGGACCCCCTCCCTCAACTCGTCCCCTCCCCCGCGTGGAAGATAAAGTCATTATGTGGACCCGCGCAGGAGACGACCCTGCCAAGAGAACCTGAATCAGATTTCGGGGCGCCTATGGTTGCTGAGAGGGACATTAATGTACACATAACCTCTTACTGGGTGAAATATGGAGCAGGCCTGACCCTAGACACGCCAAGCCACTCCTGTGTTATCGGTGTCTCTCTCTCTCTCTCTGTATATACTCGTGTGTGTGTGTGTGTGTGTGTGTGTGTGTGTGTGTGTGTGTGTGTGTGTGTGTGTGTGTGTGTGTGTGTTGCTATCTACTTTATATCAGTTTCTGTGTTCTCTCTCTCTCTCTCTCTCTCTCTCGCTCTCTAGCTCTAGCTCTCTCTCTTGCTCTCTCGCTCTAGCTCTCTCTCTTGCTCTCGCGCTCTCTCATCATCTTTATGGCTATTCAGTTTTCCTGGTAAGTTCACGTTTCGTATCAGGTAT
>JAWQEG010000648.1:0-35690 GCA_033782935.1 Petrolisthes cinctipes | reverse complement strand
TGCTTCTGACTCTGATATCCCCCCAAATAAGAAAACATAATCTCTTCAAAAAACATACAAATAAAAATAAAAGTAAAAAATAAAATAAAAATAAAAATAATAATAATAAAAATAAAAATGAAAATAATAATAATAATATACCAACACACACTCTGGCGACGACGACAAGGTAAGTTATTTCATTTTTCTGTTTATTTTTCTAGTTTTGTGCTTTCTTTCCTCAGTGACAATGGTATAAACACCTTCCTTGGAGCCATTACAACTGCAGTATTCACAATGTTTTCTCATGATCCTCTTACCGCAGCTGGATACTAGTTTGCAAGTCATGCATATCTGGTGTGTGTGTGTGTGTGTGTGTGTGTGTGTGTGTGTGTGTGTGTGTGAGAGAGAGAGAGAGAGAGAGAGAGAGAGAGAGTAGAGAGAGAGAGAGAGAGAGAGAGAGAGAGAGAGAGTGTGTGTGTGTGTGTGTTGATGTATGCTTTCGTGCCTTGAGTGTGTGTGTGTGTGTGTGTGTGTGTTGATGTGTGCTTTCGTGCTTTGAGAGAGAGTGTGTGTGTGTATGTGTGTGTGTTCTTTCTGTACACACTCTCCTCTCTCTCTCTCTCTCTCTCTCTCTCTCTCTCTCTCTCTCTCTCTCTCTCTCTCTCTCTCTCCATATACTTACAAAAATTGTCACGTAACACAGACTCCACCACTCAGGACAGTACAGGTACAAGTATATACGTCTCCTCAGCTTACCTGGAAGAAAGAAGAAAAATATAAGTACAAAAGGCATAAAAAAAATCACAGTGCATTCAAAATAGTGCTTACAGGCCTTACAATATTGGGGTCGAGGGGGCTATTAGTTGGTTAGGTGTGAGTAATGAGTTGGACATAATTAATTTACTACTGCTTCGACCACGAGATTATAAATACAGTAACAATAATCATAATGAGTTTTGGTGATGATGACGGGAAAATACTGCGACCCCTTCTTCCCCTGCGGCAGTGTGGTGGTGGTGGTGAGGGTGAGGGTGGTGAGGGTTTCATGGTGTGCGGTCACGGGTGTCTTTCCAACCCCCACCCACTCCCTCATCCGTCGACGTGTTAATCTGGCCACCCCCCACCCCCCATCCCCTCCTCTATAGCTCCCTCGGGCTGTCGGGTTGGCATGAGGGATGGCAGCTGTCGTGGGGGGTGTGTGCCAGGAGCCCTCACCAAGCCACCACAGTCCATTAACGGAGTGTTGGTGGCGGGGGGAGGACTGGACAGTGGCTACAGGCAGTGATGGAGTGTTCAGGCCTCCGTCTGTCCCACCCCGAAGGAGAGGAAAAGGAGGAGGGGGAGGAGTAAGAAGACAAAGACCAGGCCGAGGAGGAAGAAGAATAAGAGGAGGAGGAGGTAGTAGAAGACGAGGAATGGGAGGAAAGGAGGTCGAGGAGGAGTTGCAAGAAGAGGTCGGGGAGATAGGAATGAAAACGTGTTGATTATATGGCCGTGTGTAGTGAACAGACGTGAAGATAGAGGGCATCATAAACATCATCTGCTGTCACTGCGATAAGATAAAGAGGGGAGAAGGGAATAGTATGTTGGAGGTGGAAAAGAAAGAAGAGAAGAGAGGGAAGAATAGGGGAGAGGGAAGAATAGGGGAGAGGGAACTAGAGAGGAGAGAGAAGATGGGAGAAGAGGGAAGAAGAGAAGAGAGGGAAGAAAAAAGGAATAATTACTTTGTACAGTGAATAGATGTGATGGCTAGAAGGTAAATCAAAGCCTGAGACAAGAGTTTTATGAGTTTGAAAGCCGAAATAACATTCTTCGTCAACAGGTACATAAACCATTAAACCTCCTTTGTTTCAAGAGCTCCATCCAGCACAGGAAGAAATGTCAGGCGCTTGGAGAGTTCACAAGACTGGACCCCGTCACTTATAACGGGTATCAAATCCTTCCCACGGTGGCTGACAGCGGTTTGGGAAGGAGTGTTGTGTTTACCTAGCAACAAATAAGTATACCGGTTTTCTGGCCAGACCTACAACAACGAGAGTAACTATACTTGAACTCTGGGGGAAGAAAATAATACACACTCGTACACAGAGAGAGAGACAGACAAAGCAAACCGAGCAAACCTAACAACAATATCACAAAAGCACACAACTCTCTCTCCTTCAATACACACCCAGCACGATTGGATGTTGATTCACTGACACGATTCTCATATACATTGCAAACTGATGATTTCCTTGCCTCCATGGTATCCAACCCCACACGACCCACCCACTGGTATAACTCTCAAAGCCTTATTATTCAGAGCCGACACGAAGCACTCTCATACGCCACAAGCATCGTGACCCGGCCTGACCCCGCTCTCTTGACCTTTAAACCTGTCCCTTGGTGAGTTGATCCCACCCATAATATTCCCTAATGATGGAAACGTGACTTGGAGTGGGAGGCGTGGTTTTGGGGAGTCGGCAGTGGGTATTAGAGAAGGATTACTGGGGACTTGGGGGATTTTACCTGTAGTGCCAGTTTCTCTCTTTAGTTCTGTTATTTTTCTACTGATGGTATGTACAAGCCCAGATCCAATATCATTAAAGGGCAATCGTGATAGGTCGAGGCTCAGAAGTCAAAAGTCAACCCCATCAGCCTAATAATTATATCCACCTGACTGATACAGACAGTGAAAATTAATTGTCCCCTGGTGATAAACTGACTAAGATGGGGTGAGAACGGAGACATAGATGTGGCAGAAACTACAGGCCACACACACACACACACACACACTCACACTCACACTCACTCACTCACTCACTCACTCACTCTCTCTCTCTCTCTCTCTCTCTCTCTCTCTCTCTCTCTCTCTCTCTCTCTCTCTCTCTCTCCATCTGGGCTCGAACGTGATACCTCTAGCATATAAGCATGATCGAGCACATCCTTGGAACCTTAAAACCTCAGCACAAAATTACACAAACGTGTTATTTTGTGTACTTAAAGCCAAAAGCTGAGCCTGTATTGAAGTTATAGAGCAATGTCATGCCTCTCCACACACACACACACACACACACACACACACACACACACACCTGTCGTCCCTTAATGACATTACAGGTGCATCTTTTCATGACAGGTGTGACACTCATCTGTCACTGAAACTGTACACATCTGTTTTGTTAATGCACCTTTAAAGACACCTGTCACTTCACTTTTACACACACCTGCCACTGCCATTTTTCACACACTTGTCACTGTACTTTCACACACACACACACACACACACACACACACACACACACACACACACACCTGTCATTGCATTTTTATACACAACTATTTCTGCACATTCTCACACATCTGTCACTGCATTTTTACACGCACCTGTTACTGCATTTTCACACACACACACACACACCTGTCATTGCATTTTTAAACGCAACTATACCACTGCACTTTCACACACCTATGTCACTGTCTTTTAACACACACTTGTCACTGTCACTGCCTCATAGCCTAGACGTCATCAATCCTACTGTGTTATTATTAGTCGTGTTATCAGTCCTAAGATGTTATTAGTCCCGCTTCACCTTATCTATCTGTAGATGTGATGACCCAACTACCACTGTGTAATTATTACCCTCATTCACCAACCAACATTGCCACAATTACAACAGGGAGGAAAAAGGAGGGGATACGTCAGGCCAATTTGAGCTTCACTATTGTTCTTTTTCTTATTTATGTTTCTATTTCTTCTACCAACTTATTTCTGCTTTTACTTATCATCTTATTTACTCTACGTTTTCTTCTCATCCTTTTCATCAACGCTTCTATTTTTTCTATTATTTTCACCTACTTATTCCTGGTTTTACTTATCATTCTATGTCTGTGTATTTCTAACTGTTCTTAATCATCCTCATTTTTATCTTCATCTTCATCATTCTCTTTCTTTTACAAATTATCACCTTTTACATTTTCCTGTGCTTTTTCTCTTTTCCTCCTCCTCGTCTTTTTCTTCTTCCCTAACTCTCCCACTTTCCGATATTCTTTACGACAAAATTCTCTTCCCATTTTCTCATTTAAATTCCAATCTTCCCCAAACGATTTCTTATGCTTATAAAATACTTTTCTAACCTTCCCTATTTTCTCCAAACCATTATTTCTTTTATAGGCTTCCAAACCAATTTTACCATCAACCATTCTGCTTCCCTATTCTCCCCATCCCCTCTTATCAATCAACAACACCCACCCTGGCAATAAATAAACCTCCCACACTGACACTGGTTTAGTCAACACAGACGTCACCACCAACACCACCACGACCATCACCACTGGCTGCAGATGTCACCATAGCAACCGCCGCTGCCAGATCATAATCCTTGTGGTAATTTATAGGGGAGAGGGAGAGGTGATGGTGATGGGGAGATGAATAGTGCATGTGATTGAAAGTGTGGGGGAGGAGGCGTAAAAAAGAAGATGAAAGGAAAGACATAAGTTTGAGAATAGAGGAGGCAGGAAGGGAAAGAAAGGGAGGAAGGGAAAGAGAGGGAGGAGGTAAATAAAAGAAGGATGCATGAAGGAATAGAGAGGGAGGAAAGAGTGAGAATCAGACAGAAAGAGTAGGATTAGGGATGTGCCCAAAGGAAAGATGATAACAGATGGAAAGAAAGTGAAGTGAAGAGTGTGGAACGAGGAGAGTGAAGCTAGGAAATTGAAGAGAGGAGAGTGGAACGAGGAGAGTGAAGCAAAGAGAATGAAATAAGGGATGCGAGCAGTGATGAGGAAGGAATAAGGGATGAGGAAGGATGGGGAAGGGATAAGGGATGAGGGGGAGGAGGAAGGAAGAAGGGATGAGGGGATAGGAGGAAGGAAAAAGGGATGAAGGGGGGGGGGTAGGAAGGAGGAGGAGGAGGAAGAAGGGATGAAAGTGAGGAGGAAGGAAAAAGGGATGAGGGGGGAGGAAGAAGGAATGAGGGGGAAGAGGAAGGAAGAAGGAATGAGGAGATAAGAGGAAGGAATAAGGAATGAGGAGATAGGAGGAAGGAATAAGGGATGAGGGGGAGGAGGAAGGAAAAAGGAATGAGGGGGTAGGAGGAAGGAAGAAGGGATGATGGGGTAGCCACTGAGACAACGGAAGCCATGCACCAAGAGTCTCGCTAATAGCACATTATAGCGGTCAGCGGGGGGCTCCTGTCATCATTGTCTACACACCGTCACAACACACACACACACACACACACCTGTAATCGCCTTCACATCACTATCACCACCAACACACACACACAAACACACATACACACACACACACACCTGTAATCGCCTTCACATCACTATCACCACCAACACACACACACACACACACACACCTGTAATCTCCTTCACATCACTATCACCACCAACACACACACACACACACACACACACACACACACACACACACACACACACACACACACACACACACACCTGTAATCGCCGTCACACACACACACAACACACACACACACACCTGTAATCGCCGTCACACACACACACACACACACACACCTGTAATCGCCGTCACATCACTATCACACACACACACACACACACACACACACACACACACGAGCCATTGATGACCCACATACCCAGACTAAATGAACAAGGAGACACCATTCCAGTATAGTAGGATTCATTATGGACTATACGTTTCGCTACTGCTTCCTCATCTTCACCATTCCGTTGACCTCAGGAACCAGCAGAGCGAATCGTCGTCAATAATAAGGGGCTTCTCATCCTGGGTGGCGTTTTCTTACTCACACGGAACTTTGATGAGCGAGTAAGTGTGTGTGTGTGTGTGTGTGTGTGTGTGTGTGTGTGTGTGTGTGTGTGTGTGTGTGTGTGTGTGTGTGTGTGTGTGTGTGTGTGTGTGTGTGTGTGTGTGTGTGTGTGTGTGTGTGTGTAATGGTGGTGACAGTGATGTGACGCTGGTGAAAGGTGTGTGTGTGAGTAATGATGTTGATGTGATGCTGGTTAATGGTGTGTTTGTGTATGTAAGTGTGTGTGTGTGTGTGTGTGTGTGTGTGTGTGTGTGTGTGTGTGTGTGTGTGTGTGTGTGTGTGTGTGTGTGTGTGTGTGTGTGTGTGTAAGAGAATAAGTGAACCATCCAGCTTTTCTCTCCTCTCATGCACCAACCCCTTACACCATCGGCCAAAAATAGATGAGTGGTTGGTGAGTCGTCAATATTCTAACATATACTCGACTTTTACTATCAGGCAACTAACTCCCCAGGTCGGAATGACTCAATTATAATGACACATGATGAGAGGAAATCAGGGCATCTCTTGTTTGGCCAGCTGTGTACAGATTAATTTTTAGAGTGTAGATAAACACGTTCTTGTCGAGAAGGCTTTTTGCTGTTTGTCTAATGCTACATACACATATTTTATCCCGTGAGCTGAAACCAGGGCAACAACAAGATGAGTCAGAGAGGTAAACACTGGGTAAGGAGTAACACATTAGGCTATGAGGTAGACCCTTTAATGACGATGTTTTGATACTGGCTGCACCAAACTTATGCTGTGTATAATTAATGGAAAAATGGATGAGTGCTAATGTGTGGTGCTTTCCCGTGACCAGCTTAATTGAGAGGGATAAATAGTTTTGAGTTTGGCAAGAAAAAAAATTAAAATTCAGTTCTTGGTTCTGTTTTACCACCCAGCGCCTGTGTGTGTAAATCGGTAAAAACAGTCTCTCTCTCTCTCTCATTCATTCATTCGCTCACAACTCGACTTAAAGCCCTAGTTTTTTCTGCATCAAGAGGAAATACAAGACTCACTGGAGTACCGCTCTCATGTCCACAGTGAACCTAATACCACTTACAATCACTGGGACGAGGCCCAACACAACTTGTCAACAATTGAGTCAAGTGATGGGAGGGGGTATCCTAGTTATGTCAGCTGGGATGTGGTTACACAGTGTCAACAGTGAGAGGTGTCATTCCTAATGCTCTTTCAACAATTTTTAAACACATATAATAATTCTTATCAATCCGAAACATAGCTGTGTACAGTCATGCATATGTGAATGAAAAAGCATGTATAAATGCATGTATAAAGATCACTTAGTTACAGTTTGCAAGGAATCTGGTAAAGTGAAAGGATGTATTCTTTGCATGGTACAGTAGCAGGTGCTGGTGTGTGTGTGTGTAGGTGGTGAAGGCAGTGGGGGTCATGTTTTACGTGGTACTAGCAAGGTTAGTGAATGTAGGTCGTGCGGGAAATGGATGATGTAACCAGATAGAGAGTATATAAGTGTATGTAGGTGTGATGAGAGTGTAAAATAATTCCAGGTGAAAGGTAGGTGGGCATAGGTGGAGGTTAATGGGAATATTTATGTAACCACCTGTAGGACTGATAGGTGTAGGTGGTGAGGATAGCGAGTGGAAAAATTCAATCAGCTGAAGACTTCAATACGTGAATGTAGGTAGGAATGGTTGTAAGGGTATCGTATGTGTTACTAGCTGTAGGGTTGGGTAGGGTATGTAGGGTCGGGTGGGCAGGGTAGGGTAGGGAAAGGTAGGGTAAAGCTGATAGGGTAGGGTAGGATAGGGTCGGATGGATAGGGTAGGGTAGGGTTGGTAAGGTAGGTATAGAAGGGAACACAGCTGGTTCTGGCTCCTTGCCCAACCTGCCACGTCTTAACTATGCCAACTACACGCATTTTATTACCCTATTGAACTCGTGCCTTCACTGCCTCCCTGCCAACCAACTCGTCGTCTCCAAACGCCTATCAGTAAAAGTCTCCACATCCGCTCCTTCATACACTGATTCTTCAACTTCCTTATAGCTTTCTTCCTCAATTTTCCTTATTTCTCTCTCTCTCTCTCTCTCTCTCTCTCTCTCTCTCTCTCTCTCTCTCTCTCTCTCTCTCTCTCTTACACATACATACATACATACATACAAATGTCAGTCAAGCTTCACCTACTGTACTGTAGCCTACCTCTTGAAGTCTCTCATTCCTTTATATAAATATTTACTATATATATCTCATGGTCAATTCTACCATTACTAAAGCCACAGTATAAAAAATGTCATTCTCTCTCTCTCTCTCTCTCTCTCTCTCTCTCTCTCTCTCTCTCTCTCTCTCTCTCTCTCTCTCTCTCTCTCTCTCTCTCACCCTGACCACCACCTGCTGTCCAAATTCCACTATAGTCGTCTACTACCCACACAACACCGTATTTATCCCTCATCATCCCTCATGCCCATCATCCATCTCCGCCCTCCTCGTTCCTCTTCATCTCAGCATCTCCGCTTACAACACTCTGCTTTTTGCTGGAATTCTCTCATGTTATCTGGCTGTCTGCCTTCTTGCCTGCCTGCCATCCTTCATTAGTCCTACCTATATATGTCCATAACACCGGCAGCCTAAAAAAATTACACACATAAAAATAAAATAAAAATATATATATATATATATACGTATCGTTAAAATTTGTGTCGCTACAGTTTGGAACAGTAGTAGGTGAAATGAAGTGATTTGTCTGTTTTGCTAATACTTGCCTTTCTCCTCCTTTACCTTTGCATTTACTCAACTTTTTGCCTCCTTATCTACTTACCTTCTTCGCCTTCCTTCCTACTTGACCACTTACCTACCTACCTTCTTCGCCTTCCCTTCTACTTTACCACCCACCTACCTTCCTGCTTTGTCTTCCTTCCTAATTTACACTTCTACCTTCCTTCCTGCTCCACCTGCCTGCCTGTTTTGCCTACCCACCACTCCACTTGCTTCCTGCTGCCTCTAATTTAAGATGCCCTCAGAGGTTCAAAAACACGACGCAGCCCCCAGTGGTGTTGCCAAGTGGGCCGCCACAGGACACAACAAGAGCTGCCACGAGGAAGTTGGCAAGGCTCGACCAGCCACTCAAACTTTTCCTGTCATTTAGTTTTTGTTTTCTTTTTCTTTTTTTTGGTTGGTTGGTTGATTTTTTGGTTGGTTGGTTGGTTGGTTGGCTGGTTGGTTGGTTGGTTGGTTGGTTGGTTGGTTGGTTATTTTGTTGGTTATTTAATGGGGATATAATGCTGTTTGGGATGAATGGCATTGATGGCTACTGAATCCTCCAAACTGTGAAGCAAAGCAGACAATCAATAAAGAAGGTCCTGATATATTTTAATGTAAGGATGTTTCAGGCGCCTCCAATTCGCTGAAAAACATAAATAAATTCCGAAAAAAGTAGTTAATTTGTGAGGTTCTTAGGCTCTAAGCCATCTCAGGTTCTTTTGAAGCATAAGCTGTACCGTTCATAATAATAATGTGTTAATGACTCACACCCTTAGTGATTAATTAATAGCTGTTTAATTAAAGGGGAAGTACTATGTTGGTAAGTATGGAGCCAATGAATCCTCCAAACTATTCCAAGCAACAGGCCACCATCATTTTTGCCAATCTGGTGGTCGGTCCTGTATCCTGGCATAGTGTGGAGGAATCAAGGCGCTCCAATGTACCAAAAGTGTATCTATCACCGCTTTAAGGGACCCTGTAATGTAGTCAGAAAATTGGAGATAGACGAGTCCTTCAAATATTGCCAGGAAACACCACCTGTATGGAATGGGCTTGTTTCGTGGCATGGTCAGGAGGAATCAGAAGCCTCCACTTATCAGACACGATCACAGGGTCCTTAAACTACACATTCAGAAGCCCTTGTGGTTGTCTGCTCTAATGATCCTCTTGTTGCTGACGGACATAAATCTACATGACACACATAAATATTAACAGTACCTCATTACACTATATTCTCTTTGGTCATAATAATTAAGGGGATAGATTCTTTTGTTGGTGAATTGGAAGGTCTCTCATTCCTCCTCCAAACTATATGCCATGAAACCTATTGCCTTAGTAGTACCGTTGAGGGTGTCTATTGTCTGATATAGTTAGGAGGATATCAGTAGCCTTCCATTTTACCAACAAGACAATCACACCTTTAACCAATGTAACCTGTTCTCATGTCCGTGGACGAGTAGGTTGGTTAGTTAGTTAGTTAGTTAGGTTGGTTGGTTAGTTTGGTTGATTAGTTAGGTAGGTTGGTTGGTTGGTTGGTTAGTTAGTAGTTAGGTTAAGTTAGGTTGGTTGGTTGGTTAGTTAGTTAGGTTGGTTGGTTAGTTAGGTTGGTTGGTTGGTTAGTTAGTTAGGTTAGGTTAGGTTAGGTTAGGTTTGGTTAGTTAGTTAGTTAGGTTGGTTGGCTCGTTCATTAGATGTGGTTAGTTTGGTTAGCCAGTGCAAGGTGAGTGATAATTATTAGTTTGGTAGTGTGACAGATAGTGAGTTTGGTGGTGATGGTGATGGTTAATGAAATAGACTTCAGTATACCATTTTAATTGGGTAACACATTTTTGGTATACTGGCGGCCCTTCATTCCTCCAAAGTATACCAGGCAACAGGAGCAATAAAACAATACATATAAATGGCATCCTGTTGCTTGGAAGAAAGAGTTTGGAGGAATCAGTAGCTATCCAAATTTACCCACACCCAACAACACCACCAAGTACTATATTCCCCCTTAAGCTATTTTGTCAGGTTTATGGCTGGTACTTAGCTTCATCAGATACAATAATTCATTCATTAGTCTGATTTATAACTAGTAATCAGATTAATAAGGTACGGAGGGTCGTCAGTCACACGTATGTATTACTGTATGTATAATAAGTAGCTTAGTGAGACAGGTCAATGGTCACTTAAGAACCCTGTGATCGTGTATGGAAATTGGAGACTTCTGCTGATTCCTCCTGACTATTCCACGAAACACACTTCCATCTATATAGGTGGTGTTTGGTGGCTGTGTTTGAAGGACTTGTTTATCTCCAATTTTCTGACTACATCACAGGGTCCCTTAGTTAAGTGGTTGGTATATACTTTTGGTACAGTGGAGTGCCTTGATTCCTTCAAAGTATGCCACAAAACAGGACCAAATTAACAACAGCCACAATAATAGCCTGTTGCTTGGAATAGTCTGGAGGAATAAGTTGCTCTAGATTTACCAACACTACAGGACAGTCACCAAGGCACACACACACACACACACACACACACACACACACACATAGTTTGTAGGGAAAGAACAGGATACACTGCGACCCTCACATCTCTAGAGAGAGTTAAGGACCCCCGTGATGTAGTCAGAAAATTAGAGGTTAGTTAGTCCTACAAACATTGCCACGAAACACCACATACTTTGAAGGAGCTTGTTTCTTGGAATTGTCAGGAGCAACCAGAAGCCACCAAGTCTCGTACACGATCACAGGGTCCTTAATTAATGGGGAAATCTTTTGTGGACGAAATGAAGGACTATACACTCCTCCAAACTACTCCAGGAAACGAAGTACCACAGTTTACGAGTGGAGGATATCTGTTTTGTTGCATATATAGTTAGGAGGAAGCAGTAGCCCTCCTCTTCATCCACAAAAGATTACCCCTTTAATAGATAATGATGAAGCGGTGGAGAAGAGAAGCACACACACACACACACACACACACACACACACACACACACACCACGCCACGCACCTCATAACTCAGACATGACGTAAGAGGAGGCAAGACGTGAGGTGAGTGAGTGAGTGAGGGAGGGAGGAGTGGGAGGAGAAGGATGGGGGAGTAGGAGGAGGGTGGGTAGGGTCGGAGTTGAAGGAAGGGGTGTTGAGTGAGTAAGAGAGGATGGGTGGGGAAGGATGAGGGAGTGAGTGAGAGGAGAGTGGGTGAGGAAGGATGGTGGGGAGTGAGTGAGAGGATGGTGGGGGGGGATTGATGGGGGAGAGTGAGTGAGAGGTGGGTGGGTAGGGTCAGAGGTAGGAAGGGAGGTTGAGTGAGTGAGTGAGAGGAGAAGGAAGGGGAATGGGGGAGTGGAAAGAGGGTGGGGTTAAGAGAGTGAGTGAGAGGAGGAGGGTGAGAGGTTGGATGAGGAAGTGCCGATCGAGGTTTTTCTATTTTTTTTTTTTTTTTTTTTTTTTTTTTTGTGGAATCTAATATTACCAAGGACTCACACGTGGCGATAATAGAATTTCGTGTTGCTATGTTTATTTCCCCTTTACACTGGCATAACTTACGGGTAATATTACTGTGGTACTTTGGTCGCTACAGATTCCTCCAAACGGTGAGAAGAAACAGACGAAATCAACTGAATAAATAAAATAAATACTGAAGGATCCTGTTTCGTGGCATAGTTTGGAGAAATCACTGACACCAAATTTACCAACAGTATAATAATTCCCATATGAACGATTTACGACTGACGAGGTATTATATATAAATTTCACTTATAATCACCAAACAATATATTCTTTTTCTTCACATGGAGCCAATCATTTTTATATACCATTTATCGTTTTATTTTTTGAGGATGATGGTTTTAAAATTCATGGAATAATAATGCTTTGTCGGTCCACAGAAGGGCTACTGAATCCACCACATCGGAATATGAGTAGCCTAAGGGAGATGTTTTGTAGAGACGTTTGGAGGAATCAGTATCCTTCCAACATATTAGGCTACCCCATTTAGGGACCCTGTGATGTAGGCTAGTCAGAAAATTATAGGTACACGAGTCCTTCAAAAACTGCCACGAAACACACACACAGAGAAGGAGTATGTTTTGTGGCATAGTCAGGGGGAATCAGAAGCCTTCAATTCCCATACGCGATCACTACACAGGGTCCTTCAGATTCTATTAATTAAGTCCCTGAGAACACCTGACGTCTCCTACAATATACTGACATCCTTATACAGTTGACTCAGGCATTATAACACCACCAGTGTAATTATATTGTCATAGAAAAAAAATCTTCATCATCATCCAGAGTAAAAAAAAAAATAGTACGGAAATATGAACAATAAAATATATAACGCTATGTACTGCAAGAGTGAAAAAAAAAAAAAAAAAAATATATATAGTGTAAATAGGAACGAATTAAACGAAATAAGAAGTAATTAAACATTTTGTACTGCACGAGTGAAGAAAGAATTATGAAGAAATTATTATTTAACTATATATTGCACGGGGGTGAAATGCAATATATATAACGCTATCCATTGCATCAGTGAAATAACAAAACGAGCAAATAAAACGCTATCTAATACAAGTGAAAAAAAGGGAAATAAGAACACAATACAAAACATATAAACTCAAGTCAAAAGTCAAAATAGAAATAGAATTAATTAATAAAATTAAGTATATATTATATACTTAATTTTTTAGGACCCTGTTATCGTGTATGAAAATTGGAGGCTTCTGATTCCTCCTGACCATGCCATAGGAAACAAGCTCCTTTCATATAGGTGGTGTTTCATGGAAATATTTGAAAGACTCATTTTATTTCTCCCTTTTTCTGACTCCATCACAGGGTCCCTTGAGTAATGCCATCACACCAGACAGACAGACAAACACCAAAGAAAATAATAAATAAAGAAAATGAAGACGTAAGGTTCAGCAATCCCTCCATCCCTTGCCACCACCAGCACCAGCACGTCTAGACCAACACCTTGAGGTCCGTTCGGGTGGTCCAGTGTTTGCTTCCCCACCAGACAAGTATCTATATAAAGAACTGGATGGGATAGGGACTTATAAGGCCTGGGGTGCCGGAGGCGGGAGAAAATGCCGCCACATTTTCCCGCCGAACGATAAAAATTGGCTGCAAACTCCGAACGCCACTGAGGTGGATATTTAGCGTTTCAGTTTACTTCGCCTTGATTTTTATTATGATTTTCTTGTGACTCAGGTGTCCAAGGCAAATATTAACCTTCTGTGCTCGCTTTAGAAACGATCTATTTCATTTTCCAATAACTTTAGGTCGTCATAATTATATCCTCCCCCTGTTTTGATTTTAGGACAACGTTATCTTACCCAAAATCCCTCCTATAAGTTATGTCTGCTTGGGTTATATATGGGTCTATCAATTCACACAGAGTTAATATAAAGCGAACCCAATTATCCTGGGAGGAAAAAACGTAAGCACAGTGTTGGTACAGGGTTTATTAAGTCACACAGAGTTAATATAAAGCCAACACAATCATCCTGGGAAGAAAAATACAACTTAAACACATAGACCTCAAAACCGAACATACTTGAAGAAACAACGTGCTCAGGAAGGTTGCTAATATAAATAAATACACAAATATATAAATAAACTAAACTCGTGGACATCAAACCGAACACACTTGGGGAAGAACGTGCTCAGGGGAGTTTCTAAAAATGAATAAGAAGTTGATGAGGCTTCACCTGGCCGCCATGCCGTGGGAGTCAGCCACCCGTCACTCTAATAAAATAATGTAGAGGTTTTTGTCTTGATTCAGCCTCTCTTCCATCACACTCAAACCTCCTCTGCCCTCGCCCTCCACCATCTCTACACTTCTTTCTTCTCTCTCTCTCTCTCTCTCTCTCTCTCTCTCTCTCTCTCTCTCTCTCTCTCTCTCTCACCAGTCTCCAAGTTGAAGTCTGTTTTAGGTATCCTTAATTTTTACCCTATGAAGAGATGACAACATTCTGACAATATGTACCTGTGAATGTACTCCAGTAATTCCTTGTTATTTAAAGTTTTTATTTCAAGCAACAATAACTTCAGATGGTGTGACTCAGCTTATGCAAACCAGCCACAGTGAAGGGGATAGTTAAGGAGCAAGGGGCGGTCAGTAGCCTGTTAATTACTACAGCCATTATCCTGCCAATTACTCCATTACTCCAGGCGGGGTTACCAAAGATCACCAGATACAGAGAAGATTGTCAGTCATTATGCAGTCCACAGCAGAGTTAGTTTAGACTTCTCACTAAGGGATTTTGTAACAGTGAAATCATCCTAGATACCTGTTGATGCAGAGTTGGGAAGGATGTGTAAGTATGTGTGGACGAGGTATTGGTCAGTCATGTTCTCCTCTGGGCTTTTCAGTAATTCAAAGCTACATTAAGGACCCTGTGATCGTGTATATTAGAAATGGAGGCTGATGATTCTTCCAGACAATGCCACGAAACAAGCTCCTTCTATATACAGTAGATGGTGTTTCATGGCAATATTTGAAGGACTCGTTTAACTCCAGTAATCTGGCTAGATCATAGGGTCCCTTAATCCTTTAGGAAGTTACTCCACTCAAATATAATCTTTTGACAAACTCGAGACAATATTAGGGACAACATGGATGAGGGTGGGTTGCCTCAAGGGGTTAGTTGTGGTCTAATGTGTGTAGGCGTAACATAAGCATCTCTACATATGGTAAATTTAATTATAGAACGGTATATCTTTAAAATATGTCTTGTATTGGAGTTTATATTTGTGGGTGACATTAGTTACGTTCGTGACTGCACATATGAAAACACAAATCCTTGATGTAGAAGTTGGAGTGTTTTGTGAAATGTGGTTACCTCATCCTATCGGTACGAGGTATATATATATTTACAAAGATTCGAGAGAGGTCATGGAGAAGACGATGACTATGACCACCACGATGGCTTCATACATATTCCTTATAGCCATCGTAACAGTCACCTTCATCCCCAAACCCATCATGGCCTTTCTTCCATACGACTCACTGTAAAACGGATAAACAAGTCTGGCTGTACAGGATAGTAAGATGTAACATGTAAAGGAGAGTCATACCCGGATCCCTCACCCTGGGGACACACATTACTGCATCGCCTACCCCATGATCATCCAATTTCTGTATCATGGTGCCATCTTCCCCCTCACCCTTCTCAATTCCCTCCACCCTCCTCCTCTCCTATTGTCCCTCCTCCCCTTCCAGTTCCGACCTCTGCTTCTCCATCCTCATATCTCCCACACCACTCGTCCTTCCACCCACATATCTTCCTCCCCTTCCAGCCTCGACCTCTCCTCCTCCACCCTTCCCATCCACTTCTCACCCTCATATCTCCCCCCACCACTCTCCCTTCCTCCGTCATATCTTCCCCTCCTTCCAGCATCGACTCTCCTCCTCCTCCCACACTCTCCTCACTGCACGACACTCTACAGGAATCGTGCTCTTCGCTTCTTGGGACAGGATATTTTACCTTGGCCGGTTTGGTTACGGATTTTATGTGAACCTTTATATATGAGCTGATGTTCTAATAAATATAATGTAATATAATGTAATGTAATAGTAGTAATAATGTAATAATAAATATAATGTACTTGGCAAACACTGGACAACTTTATTTCCACATTTACACAGATATATACAAACCGAGGCACACAATTCCAAAAAATATATTCAATTTCATCAACAGATTCTGATTAACACAAGACAGTTATATCTCAGAGGAAATCACTCACAGGGGTCAAAACCTTCCTAGTATGACATCACCATTATTTCTCTTTTGTTTGTAACACATCAAACTTTTCTGTATATTATGCCAAGCGTCACAATATTTCAGACACATAACCGGTATCTAAAACCAGAATTCCTTTTTGTTGGTGAACTGGAAAGTCTTTGATTCCTCCAAACTATGCCACGAAACATATCTCCTATTAATACCACTGGGGATGTCTGTTTTCTGGCATAGTTAGTTGGAATAGATAGTCTTCCATTTTGCCAACAAGAGAATCTCCCTTTAAAACAACAACTCAGCTTCATTCACCACCAAAACTACTACAACAACAACAACAATATTTCTGACTCCAAGAAGGTTATGAAGACAAACAACCAAGACAAATTCCATTAACTAAATGTTTCTGCGGCAATAAAATTTCTTAACAGAACTTTTACAAACATATTTAAATGGTGGATATCAAACTCCCTCCCACTCCATGAAAGTGAACAGAGAAAGGAGTGATTGAACAGAAAATTGAACAAGGAAAAGTGATAGAACAGAATATTGAACAGGGAAAAGAGTGATAGAACAGAAAAGAGAACAGGGAAAGTAGTAACAGAACAGGAAATAAGTGATAGAACAGGAAAGAAAACAGAGAAAGGAGTGATCGAACAGAAAATAAGACAATGGAAAGTAGGAGAGACAGAGAACAGGAAAGGGAGTGAGAGAACAGTAAAGAGAACAGGAAGAGGAGTGACAGAACAATAAAGAGAACAGGGAAAGGAGTTGACTATCAATAGAACAGGAAATAAGACCTCAAAAACATCATGCAAGTGTCGACAGCTTATGTTTTCCTGAGCGGCCGAAATTTGGCTAGCAAGCTGACTGGCTGGCTGGCTGGTTGGTTGGCTCCCCCTGTGCTCACTAGATTGGCACTGATTCATTAATTTAGCCTTGGCGGAACGACGGCCCAGGACGCGTAACTCATCCCCGCAAAAAAACTAGTCCGCCAGTGTCGAAAAAAAAGAAGGTGATATTGGTGGAAGAAGAGAATACGAAAAGCTGTAATTAGAGAGAGAGAGAAAAAAAAAATTGGAGATGGTGGAGGGAGAATTTAATAATAATGGATAGATGGTGTAAAGGTGGAAGAGAATGACGATGATGATGATGAAGAGAAAGACGCAGAGTGGAAGATGAAAAATTAAATGATGCCCAAGCGAAGAAAAATAACACCTGCTGACTTTGAAGATGAAGCAAAAGAAAGGAAGGAAGTAGGAACATATGAGTAACTAAAGGAAAAATAATAAAAAAAAACACTAAATGGGGGAAGTGGGGTAAATGCGAGGAATAAAAGAACGAGAAAGTGGATGAAAACCCCATGCTAAGTGGAGGAAGTGGAGAGGAGCCATGCACGTGCTGAAGTGGAGGAAGAAAAACATAGTGTGTGTGGAACGTGTGGAGGGAAGGAGGGAGGGTGGAAGGACGGAAGAAAATTTAATGTGGAAGAAAAAAGAACAAGGTAGTAGAAGTAAATATTTAAAGGGAGGGAAAAATGTGAGGAAGATAGAGTAAGAAAAAGTGAGGAAGTCAGTTGTGAAGCGAGACAGATGTGATAAAATTAAGAAAAATCAACAGAGAGAGAGAGAGAGAGAGAGAGAGAGAGAGAGAGAGAGAGAGAGAGAGAGAGAGAGGTAGAGTGAGTGAGTGAGTGAGAGAGAAAGGTGGAGAGAGCGAGGGAGGTGCCCCTTTGCTTCGTCACGCCTCTCTCCCGTTTATGGTGGAGGTGAGAATCATATGGTGTTTACATCTGTCTCTCCCACCTGCCACCTGCCCACACACAAACACACACACACTCTCTCTCTCTCTCTCTCTCTCTCTCTCTCTCTCTCTCTCTCTCTCTCTCTCTCTCTCTCTCTCTCTCTCTCTCTCTCATACGATCTTGGAAACCACTTTGAGTTCTACAGTAAATTACACTCAATTATTTTATTCAGAAGTAAACCCGTGAACAGGAGAGCATCATATAAATCTCGATCTACATAACCACAACTGCGACTGAAAAGAGAGGTATGCTGTGGCTAATTTTCAACTATTATATTCAGGTGAGGTAAGAGTAATAACCTTGAGAGTCGGCAACACAAATTCTATAGCGTCTCAGCGTTGCTTTTCTTTTGCTCGCTCATGTCATGTTTTTAAAGCTGCAATGATTCAGACCACATTAATTTTTAAAAAGAAATATATATTATTGTTACCCGGTATATAAATATCTTTAAGCATTATGATATATTCTTTGGATAGCGAACACGTGATATATATATATATATATATATATATATATATATATATATATATATATATATATATATATATATATATATATATATATATATATATATATATATATATATATATATATATATATACTTTTTACTATTTTATTTTACTGATAATGCACGGAATTAGTACACTCATTCACCAAAGGGAAATAATCATGATTTTTAAGGTGTATTTTTCTTAATGTTATTTCTGTTATTCTTTAAGAGCTCAGTCATTCCCCAGATAACGAACGAACACAATCATGCATGCATACATACCACTATCACCTTAAAACACGAGTTGTATTTCTTTAATGTTTTTGTTTGGACTCCCTGTGTTTCTCCTGGGCGAAAAAAAAATGAGCTCAAGTTTTGTTGTTTTTTTCCATTGTTACACCATCCAGCAACAGCAGGTGTGATACTCGGGAATACTGATGAAGGAAGGTTGGTCAAGCACTCCACCAACACACTCCACGCCCACTACACCAACACACACCTAGACCACTCCACCAACACACACCTCGCCCACACCACCACCACACTCCACGCCCACTACACCAACACACACCTCGCCCACCCCACCAACACACACCTTGTCCACTCCACCAACACACACCTCGCCCACTCCACCAACACACACCTTGTCCACCCCACCAACACACACCTTGTCCACTACACCAACACACACCTCGCCCACCCCACCATCACACACCTCGCCCACTCCACCAACACACACCTTGTCCACCCCACCGACACACACCTCGTCCACTACACCAACACACACCTCATCCACTCCACCAACACACACCTCGTCCACCCCACCACCACACTCCTCGCCTACCCCACCAGTACACATCTCGCCTACCCTACCACCACACTCCTCACCCACTCCACAACCACACTCCTCACCTACCCCATCAACACACTCCTCGCCCACTCCACCACACTTACATTGTTGACATTAAGTTTCTTGAACCCAGGAATTTCATTTTCGTCACCGGGCACAAAATGTATCTATCCCCCACACTGTGACTACGAAGACTCAGTAGTTTTTCCATCAGGTGTAAGATGTATCCTATATACCCAACAAACTATGACCACCAAAATGCCAGTTTTCTTCTTCCTTAATTTATCAACAGGTTCGAAATGTATCCAGGAAGCTGTGATGATGATATTTCCACTCTATTTTCATCAGATTCAAATTGTATCCATCAAAACGTGACCATGAAATTTCCACATATTTTTCAGCAGGTGTTAAATGTAAATACTATTCTGTGATCATGAAATTTCCACATATTTTCAACAAGTGCTCGTTACCAGTGGAGGCAACAGATGTACATATTGAGTGTTTAAGAGAAGTTACAGCAAATACTTATATACATATTATATTTCGATCCTGGACAAAAGCCACATGATCAGGTTGACAGGTATAGCCTATAAGGGAAGTGCAGTGGACAGAACAGGTATAAGCAGTCAGACAGGAAGGTAAAGTATACGTAAGATAACAAGAAGTGACCCTCTCATCACACACACACACACACACACACACACACACACACACACACACACACACACACACACACACACACACACTACTTCTAAGTTCTAACTCTCCCCATGTCACCAACCTCACCCTCACCATCTTCACCTTATCCACCTTTACCTTCATCACCCTAACCCAATACAACACACTCGTCTCACCCTCAACCTCCAAGGTACTCGTCTCATCCACTTCAAACACACTTCTCATCCCAACACACCCACAACAACACCCACAACAACAACAACAACCTCTCATTACACTGGCCGTCGTAGCCCCCTCCTTCCCTTATGGTTGAATCTATGGCAGGAAAACAACAACAACAACAACAACAACTATGACAGGAGTTCGCCATATACAGTACCTCAGGGGAAGGATCAAGTCCCTGTTGGTTGGGTTGCCTCGCTTCTGTCGCTAAGAGGGTACTAGTTTTGATAAATCTGGATTATATTATTCCTCCAAACTATTCCGGGCAACAGGCCACCATTACTTTCGTTAATCTGGTCCTGTTTCCTGGCATACTTTGGAGTAATCAAGACGCTCCAGTGTACAAAAAGTATACTAACCCCTTAAGGTAAAAAATGTAGTTGTATATTTGTGGTATTTCCGGAGTTCACATTTTTGAAATTTTGGTCGTCTTCCTGAACCAATAAAACTTTAATGTCATGCTACACATTACAAGTTTATAAATATAGAAAAAAAAAATAATGGTACAGTCACGCGCAAGAGTCATGCAACACTTTCGAATGAAACGGCATGCAAAAATGATGCAAAACTATAACTGTAATAATGGTTCTTAAAATTCATTCACAAGGCATACTTTCATTCACCTGGTGCAGGACTTCTGATCGTGACTGTACACTAGCAAAACCTTTTCCGTCCTCAGCTTCCTCGTATTTTATCTCCCTGTCTTATTAACTTTCTGAATGCCTGTGTAGTTTTTGGTAATCATTGTCTGACTAGAACCAGATTATCGTATTGCTACACAACAACTACAGACACTGCTATTAGGAACCTTAGTTATTAGTACTTTTCTTTGAAGCACCACACACACACACACACACACACACACACACACACACACACACACACACACACACACACTCCGTCTATTAACTCGCTTCATAGCTAACTAGAGACTATTTATTCAGGTGGGGATTTCTATAACACTGGTATTCCAAGGGTTATTAATCAATGTGAATCCTCGTGCCTACCTACTAAAACAAACACACGCAAAAAAAAAAAAAAAAAAAAAAAAAAAAAAAAAAATTTACACAACCTACTCAAGGGGTCAAGATAATAAAAATAATAATAATAATAATCAGACATTCACACAGAACTCCAAGAAAGGCTGTGCAGGGAAACAAACACTTCGACGGCCACCTCCACGTCTCGTCTCTCGGGAGGAGGCGGGAACCTGTCAGTGCTGAATGAGACGCCACAGGGACACACACACACACACACACACACACACACACACACACACAGCTAGCTATCTTACCCACAGAAAAACCAGGATGCTTACAAAAACCGGGATGGGGTGAAGTCGACCAATACTTATATATACTTACTGGGGACCTTCGAGGGAACTGGCCTCACCTTGCTCGGTCTGGTCTGGTTTGGTCTGGGAGGTTGCAGTCTTCGTCTTATAAGTCGTATAATTACACTGACACCCTAGGACTGAACCCTGGCCTTTTGTGTATAATTATGAGTATAGTCTTACTGTTCATGTATGGTCAGTAAGTACAGTAGCGTAGATCATCTGTGGTTAGAGTTGTGTATTGTACTCGTACTCCCTGTTGTTGTTTTTCTTGTTGTTGTTGTTGTTGTTCGGTAGCCAGTGACTCAGAGGGGACGGCGTCGCTAAACATCACTTTTCATCAAACTGAATTTGCCTCTTTGTTGTTCCTTGCGGTAAAACACCTTCATGAGCAATTTTAATTTATCTATTGCATTAATCTAACTGAAAATAAAACCTTATCTAAATTATATGCCAACAATACGTAGAAGAATATTGTTTATAGACAATAAGAAACCACTGATATCGGAGAGGAGGAGGTAATTGTATTCATCCAAACACCACCACGAAACATACTTCCTCAGGGTAAATGTTGTTTTGTCTTAAAGTTTGGAGGCATTAGTATCCTCCAATTCTCCTGCAGTATCAAAGGGCACTTAAAAACAACGCACAAGAAACAACCCCACTACCAGTCGTAAAGAAAATTTGTCTTTATACTTCATTTTGTAGCATGTAATCATCTTTAATGGCCCGAGAAGCTTAAGCCAAGGCACTGACAAAATACAACTACAAAAGATGGACCGACACACACACACACACACACACACACACACACACACACACACACACACACACTGGTTCTGATGTGCGTGGTTGTTGCTGCTTCTGTCTGTTGCATGGTGTTGATTGTGTGTATGTTGTTTGGCGTCCAGTGTGTCGCAGTGCAGAGCTGTGTGTGTGTGTGTGTGTGTGTGTGTGTGTGTGTGTGTGTGTGTGTGTGTGTGTGTGTGTGTGTGTGTGACTATATTTAGTTGCAACAAGCAGGATACAAACCAGATGCATAACACACACACACACATACACATACACAACAGGCTACATGAAGCACTGGGTCGACCTTAGTGTGTAGTAGTGTGATATAACAACTGTGTTTGTTTACAGTCTGGCCACTTACTACCAAGAGCTTGCATCAAGTTGCTCACATAGATTAATGATACAGTACAAGTCACGTCGTCTTTAAGGGGGTAATACACTTTTGGTACACTTTTGGTACATTGGAGCGCCTTGATTCCTCCAAAGTATGCCAGGAAACAGGACAAGATTAACAAAAATAAAAGTGGCCTGTTGCTTGGAATAGTTTGGAGGAATCAGGAGCTCCAGATTTACCACTGACACTGTAAAAAAAATAGCCCCCTTTAAGCATATCACCAGCCACTAACAGTACCACAGATCCTTGCGTCCAACGGTATACAAACCAACAGAAACTACTATTACTAATAAGACTTGGTGCCGGACAGTGATACATACAGCAGACATTGTCATCAGAGAAGTGGTCCATAGAAGTAACACGAGTCGAATGCTTAATGTCCACATCCATAGACTCTCCCCGTCCCCCAATTAGAATAAACAATATTTTTAGGGCATTCTACTTCACACGCTGCAATCATTTCATATAGGAGGAGGGCAAAGGTCAACACATGTCACCACAGAACCACAAGTGTGCCACAGATCAATAAAAAAGAGTGCCAGGCGTAAGGAGAAAAAGTAGTGCCAAGTCATGTGATCATCTCCATAAGGCAATCTGGCCCAGTGACCCAAGAGCCAGTCAGCCAGCGAAGAGAGTGAATGTATGTAGTCGAGGTCACAGACGGGTTAGGTTAAGGGATTCTTTGGACAGATTTATTATCTATTGTATGTATGTATGTTCATTCCTTATGTGTGTAAGGGAAAGTGACTACCCTTATACTCGCTTAGGCCTATATGAAAATTTTCGTGTTCTCCTGTTGACAGTTTATTTAATTTAGTGTTATTTCTCATTACGTTTTTTACAATTTTATTTCTCTAACAAATGAGAAATATATACATAGTCATATACATAAGGATAATGTTCTTGTTTTTATCTAATATACTTTATGTTACAATACTTTAAAAATCTATTAATGTAGGTTTGATATAACTGGTTTATTTCAGGTCACTGTTTGATAATTTAGCTTCTTATACAATACACGTGTTGGGCCTAATAGTTTGGAGGAATCAGGAGCTCCAGATTTACCACTGACACTGTAAAAAAAATAGCCCCCTTTAAGCATATCACCAGCCACTAACAGTACCACAGATCCTTGCGTCCAACGGTATACAAACCAACAGAAACTACTATTACTAATAAGACTTGGTGCCGGACAGTGATACATACAGCAGACATTGTCATCAGAGAAGTGGTCCATAGAAGTAACACGAGTCGAATGCTTAATGTCCACATCCATAGACTCTCCCCGTCCCCCAATTAGAATAAACAATATTTTTAGGGCATTCTACTTCACAGGCTGCAATCATTTCATATAGGAGGAGGGCAAAGGTCAACACATGTCACCACAGAACCACAAGTGTGCCACAGATCAATAAAAAAGAGTGCCAGGCGTAAGGAGAAAAAGTAGTGCCAAGTCATGTGATCATCTCCATAAGGCAATCTGGCCCAGTGACCCAAGAGCCAGTCAGCCAGCGAAGAGAGTGAATGTATGTAGTCGAGGTCACAGACGGGTTAGGTTAAGGGATTCTCTGGACAGATTTATTATCTATTGTATGTATGTATGTTCATTCCTTATGTGTGTAAGGGAAAGTGACTACCCTTATACTCGCTTAGGCCTATATGAAAATTTTCGTGTTCTCCTGTTGACAGTTTATTTAATTTAGTGTTATTTCTCATTACGTTTTTTACCATTTTATTTCTCTAACAAATTGAGAAATACATACATAGTCATATACATAAGGATAATGTTCTTGTTTTTATCTAATATACTTTATGTTACAATACTTTAAAAATCTATTAATGTAGGTTTGATATAACTGGTTTATTTCAGGTCACTGTTTGATAATTTAGCTTCTTATACAATACACGTGTTGGGCCTAATAGGCTTATAAACCTGATTGCCCTTTAAGGTAAAGTAAAAGGGAAGGTTCGTGTGGCATAGAGGCAGGTGAGGAAACACAGAGAGGAATAATGGGGTTGGTTGGTTGGTTGGTTGGCTAATTGGTTTTTTGGTTGTTTGATATTTTAGTTGGTTGGTTGGTTAGTTGGTTGTAACTTGGTTGGTTTTAGCTTGGTTGGTTGTAGCTTGGTTGGGTCGTAGCTTGGTAGGTTGGTTGGTTTATAGGTTGGTTGGTTGGTTGGTTTATAGGTTGGTTGCATGAAGGTAGGTTGGTTGGTTGGTTGGGAAAAGGAAAAAGAAACACACCCATGATATGAGTAAGATATATAAATTATGAAGTTCCACATCGATAATAAACTTAATCGACCAAACCCAACAGAATTACACCGATACTGATGGAAAAATCGCACTCTCTGCTTCATAAATCCGCCGAGATAACGAAAAGAAAACATTAATAAACCCAGACTGGCGATAAGGGAAATTGGGCTGCGAGTAATGGTAGGGGTTTAGTGTTGTTGTGAACGAGGGAGGGAGGGTGGTGGGACGGGGGGGAAGGTGTGACGGGAGGATGTAGGCGACAAGGGGTAAGGGGAGGGAAGACGGGGAAAGGAGGAGATGTGGGGACGGGGGTGAGGGGAGGGAAGAGGGGGAGAGGAGGGATGTGGGGAGGGAGGGAGGGAAGGAAGGATTGTGGTGAGGGCAGGGAGTCATTATAGAGATGGCGTTGACCAGTGTAGTGTTGTGGTAGGATAAAAACAAGGCCGGGATAGTTATAGATAGATACTCTGACTGACTGGCTGGTTGGCTGGACGCTTGCAATTTAGTGGGTTTAGAGGGCATGTATTTTGTGTTAGGCATTAAAGCATTCCAAAATCCCCTATAAAATTTCTGTTTAAATCAATTTTACTTATTCTTATTGTTCTTATTTTTTTTTTCTGGTACACGAACACAAAACCTTTACGGCAGCTATGGTCATGTTTGCCAATCAGTTCTAGTCTCTTCACAGTCCCAGTGTGAACCTACAAGAGCCACCAAGACCTGTACAAAACCTTAACATGAACGCCCGCATCAATGACAACAAGTACAGTCACAAGAATCACTTACAACAACAACAACAACAACAAGTACAACCTCAAGAATAGCTTACAACAACAAGTACAGCCACAAGAATCGCTTACAACACCATCACCAACAACAACAAGTACAGCCACAAGAATCGCTTACAACAACAACAACAACAAGTACAGCCACAAGAATCGCTTACAACATCACCCCAACAACAACAGCAAGGACCAGTCACAACTCCATACACCAGCAGCCATAACTACATTCCCAGTCACCTTACCATTCCAACAACTCTTACAACGAAGGAAAATATAACCGATGGTAACCTGATAAAAAAAATACTAACTTAAGATGTAGACATGACCAGCAACATTCACAACAATGGCAACAATCTATCCTTATCACCTTGACAAGAAAGAAGCAAAAAATTATGATGATGAACAAAACCTTAAAAAAAAAAAAAAAAAAAAAAAAAAAAAAAAAAAAAGGGAGAACAAAAACAGGGTAAATGTGTAAAAAAAAAAAGTGAGTAAAAACAAGGAAAAACAGAAAAAGGATAAATTATATATAGAAGAATGAGAGTAACATGTGGAAGATAAAGTTGAAGCAGACACAACATTAACAATAACAACAACATGAAAGTGAAGCAGAAAACAGACAGACAAACAGACAGACGTGAGGGTGAGAGAGAACTGATGACAAACACGGTCAGGAGAGGATTGGAAGGAAGGAAGGAAGGACACGCAGCTGCTGTTTTGTTTTTGTGTCTGTTTGTTCCTGTTTAATGTTGGTTTCGTTTGTTTGTTCCTGTTTAATGTTGGTTTCGTCTGTTTATTCCTGTTAATGTTGGTTTTATTGTTTCTGATTAATATTTTATTTTAGTTATTTTTTATACCGTACAGTCAAAAGTGCAAATTTCTATATGTTATAAATTTAGGAGTAGAGGTGGTATTCGTGTACATCATTCATTAGTATCATTTCAAAAGTAAATAAAAAATATTATAAACAAAATATATCACACTTACACACACACACACACACACACACACACACACACACACACACACACACACACACACACAAGCAAAACTATCCCCCTTGCAGTTGGTGTCAGAGTAGTATGAAGTTAATGGTGTTACTTGTGTTGTGTTAGTGACGTGAATGATGTTGCAACGATTTGGCCACAGAGTTGTTTTGGTTGGTGTGGCAGCAAACCTAAGCTAACGAGAAGTGTCCTTATACATAGATAGCGACTGTTGTAAAGCTTTATAGGGACTCTAAACCTAACGAGACCGAGCGATAAACCACTCTTTAAGGATAAGGGGAGTGTCAATTTACGGTGAAGATTCGTTTCGCGTTAGCCACGGTCAAACTATCTATTAGCTACATAAGGTTCTGGTGTTGTTGTTGTTGAGATAGAGTGATTAATTAAAGGTAGATTTGTACATGGAGTTTTCAATTAATTCTAAAGATAATAAATTGATCACTGCTTTGAAGAAAAAAATACTTTGGCTATATAAATGAGAGAGAGAGAGAGAGAGAGAGAGAGAGAGAGAGAGAGAGAGAGAGAGAGAGAGAGAGAGAGAGAGAGAGAGAGAGAGAGAGAGAGAGAGAGAGAGAGAGAGAGAAATACGTGACAGTGACAACCACAAAGACACAGACCTTGACCTTCTTATTGTGTCTGGGGGGGGGAAGGGTATAGGGGTCGGTAGATAGGGGAGGGGGGGGGTACAACGAGGGGTGCTGAGAGTTCTGAGAAGGGTGGGGGAAGTAGGATTGGAAAGTGTGAGGGAGTGGGGGAAGAGGACGGCAAAGGAGAAGTGAGAGGTGCATGGAGGGAGGAGGGAGGAGGAAGGAGTAGAGGGAAGAGATGAGAGGTTCTGCTGAGGTGGTGAGAGGGAAATAGGGTAGAATAAAAGGGTGATGGAGAGAGAGAGAGAGAGAGAGAGAGAGAGAGAGAGAGAGAGAGAGAGAGAGAGAGAGAGAGAGAGAGAGAGAGAGAGAGAGAGAGAGAGAGAGAGAGAGAGAGAGAGAGAGAGAGAGAGAGAGATGAGAGAGAGAGAGAGAGAGAGAGAAGAGAGAGAGAGAGAGAGAGAGAGAGAGGAGAGAGAGAGACGAGAGAGAGAATGAGGAAATCGTTCAGTGGAGGGAAAGGGGAAGAGAGAAAGGAGGGAGAGGAGGAAATGCTTGAGCGAGGGGTAAGGGGATAGGGGCAAAGTGATAATATAAAGGGGTGAGAAAAGGAGAAAGGGGTATCGTGAGGGTGAAGGGTGAGGAAGGGGGGGAATGTGCCTAGAGAACATAATAAACTTTCCCACAATTTATATATCCTTGTTCCGCGTTCCACAGTTTTTATTATCTCTTTCCTAATAATTATAATGATGTCCTTGTGGTTTTTAGATAATATACTGTGTGATTTGAGCTTCCTTGTCACGCATAGAATACTAACTACATCATAATATACACTTCTGCCCGAACCCTCTTTCACTTTTTTTTCTTTGATGCAATTTTGAGTCAACGATAATAATGAGAGAAATGGAGAGGAAACATTATGTCCCAAAATGTCCCACTGTTATGCAATACTTTTTTTGTGTGTTTCAAGATTCATTGGTTGGCTTCCGTTATCGTTTCCATCACTGCACTGATTGGAATTTCAATAACAACATGTTCCTTGTGTCTCGGGGTTCGTGTCATTGTACAACCTCTAATCTCCAACCTTTGCTCCTTGTGGTCGGGTGCCTTCGTAACCTTCATATATAATCTACATACTTTTATAACTATATGACTAACAACAACTAACTTTTAAACATTTCCTGAAGCGATCTATATAACTCCTTTATTTATCTAATTTACTACAAACGAACTCAAACGACCTAATAACATAACTACTGATATTAATCACTCAATAACCCAAATAAATAACAACCCTTCGCTCCTCGTCTAGCTGATTAACTTGCAACCCACCAATCTACCGAGCTAACAAAGTAACACACAAACCAACCAACCAACAACAACCAACCCAGTAACTAATCTGCCCTCCTAGTCAGTCCTCTGTGTCCACTACTTCCTGATCTCCTTGTGCAGTACTACAGGGGAACTGCAAAACGCATCATCTCCCACGCAGTTTCTTCAGGGATACTTGTTGTTGTTACTACTACTTCCTGTTCACTGACCTCTTCCCCCTGTGCCCTTTTTCAATTTACTGTGTGATCTTCTTACTTTTTTTTAACACTGTTGGGCCGCCTTCTACTCACGTATGTTGATTTGTCTTTCATTTTACATTCTTCCCATTCCTAGTAGACTTGCAAGATCTGACTTTTTCTCCATACTATCCACATTTACTCTCTCTTACTCTTACAACCTCCTGCTACTACTCATCCTACTTCTTCACATCCTACATTATTCCTCAACATTCTCATCTCCTCCTCCTCCTCCTCCTCCTCCTCTTCCTTCATCTCCTCCACCACCTCCTTCTCTAAATTTTTTCTTCCTACTCCTCCACCACTGTTTACTCGTGCAACATCTTCTGCTTCTCCTGCTGTGTTTTCTGGTGGTGGCTGGGTGTAGTTGTGGTGGTATGTACTGCAGTAAAGAGAAGGCCTTGTTTAATATGGCTCAAGCCTTGTTATGAGAGGCAACACACACATACATACACACATACTCTATCTCTCTCTCTCTCTCTCTCTCTCTCTCTCTCTCTCTCTCTCTCTCTCTCTCTCTCATCATTCTGCCCTTTTCTTAGTGTCTTTATCTGTTAGCCTCTCTCTCTCTCTCTCTCTCTCTCTCTCTCTCTCTCTCTCTCTCTCTCTCTCTCTCTCTCTCTCTCTCAATCCCCGTAAGGCGAACACTGACCATAATACCGTGTTGTGACAGGGAGAAAATCCGGGTCGGGTTAAGGGTTTCAATAGCCTGCATGGTTGAACAGAGGGAGGGCTTGAATATTGTAGGTAGATTGCTGCTGCCTCAACCAAACCTATCATCACCATCATCATTACAACCATTGCCATCAGAACTGTCATCGCGGGGCACTAAACAACATTGCCATCAACATCTTCGGCTTGTATATCTCGTTTTATCATCACTATCTATTTTACCTACATAATTTCGGCCTGTATTTTATTTAATAAGAGTACTATGCTTCATAACATTACCTCCTTGAAGATCAGTGCATGCTAAGTGGGAAGGAAAGTCTGGTATAATCTGGCTTAGTATAATCTGGTTTAGTTAGACTGCCAGACACAACTCCAGTGTATAGTATCATTTCTCATTAACAGGATACAGCTATACGTTATCTATACACGGTGCTTGTGTCTAGGGGAGGGAAAGAGGCTAATAAGGCTAATAAATAAGGCTTATCAAGAGGTGTTGTGTTGGAGGGGAACAGAGCTAAGGTGATAGATAAGGAGCATAGGCGAGATATCACTGAGGAGGGCACGACAAGTTACCAAAGTACAGTATTGAAGGAAGTACAGTATTGAAGAAAGTACAGTATTAAAGTACCTTACAGTACAGTATTGAAGTAAATTATTAAAGATATCACTGAGGAGGACACGATAAGTTACCAAAATAGGCTACAGTATCTAAGGAAGGAAACCTACACTTATAGCCTATAACCCACTCACACTTGTTTACTATATAGTACCGGTACCATTATGTTATTTCCTTCCATCTCACATAGTTTCTACTTCCTCTTAGCTTATTTCCTTCTTCCACCCCACATAGCTTCTACTTCCTCTTACCTTGTTTACTTCTTCTACATCATATCACTTCTACTATCTTTTACCTTATTTACTTCTTCCACGCCATATCGCTTCTACTTCCTCTTACCTTATTTACTTCTTCCACGCCAAATCGCTTCTACTTCTAATATTAATGTAGCCCTCCCATGTCCCTTACACATCTACAATCTTCTTCACCTAACCGGATACCTCTTCCTTGATCCTATAGCTAACTTACATCTGTACACACCGACTCTCAACATTTCCCTCACACACACACACACACACACTCAACCATTACCTTATTAACTTACAATGCATACCCTTCCCATTGTCTCTCTATCTTCATCCATATACACTATACTTTATATACCGTCACACATAGCAGCTCTCAATGTATGTACCCTTATACCTTCTCACATACATTACATTAAGGCCTTGTTTTATTATCACAACATATACCCTCTTCTGGTTTCTCACTTTAGACATATAATTAGACACTTTAAGACATATATTTATACACTTTAGATATACATTTATGCTGTATCCTTTAAACAGTCCATATATACCTACTCATGCATAATATTAATTTGGATACATCTCTTCAGCTTTTCATCTCTCAGAATACCACTCTCCCATAGCCTTCACACCCACCACACATATACAGTAAAGAACCAACGATATATCACTCTCGCCTACAACACAAGCAAGCCCCTCAGCATACCTCTCCCACGGCCCTCCACCCACACTTCACCCCCAAGTAAAAACAAAACAAAACAAAACAAAGGAGTAACGTCGACGCATTACCCTCCTCGAAGTCTCAGTCACTGTTTTCTTTTACATTCACTCCAACTGGGCAATTACACTTAGGCCTATGTGGCTTAAAAGGCGGAAGGACAATTTGTAAGAGTAAAGAAAGAGGAACGTGTGAGTGTTAAGAGTAATTGTGTGTTGTGTTGTTGTGTGACGTATGGAATGACTGTCTTTTGTTTTGGTGGGGAACGACGCGCCGCCACCACTATGGGCATTTCCACTTTTTTCGGGTATGTTTTGTCCCAGTGTGTGGTAGAATATGGTAAAGAACAATAATAAACAGAGAAAAACAAAGATAATAATAATAACATAACAAGAGCGTGGGCCTACTGAAATAACACTAACAACCACAACAACAACAACAAAAACTAAGCGTAAGATCACCTCCCCCCATCCCAGAATGTTGTGAAAGTCTAATGGAAGAGCCATAAAAAAAAAAAAAAAAAAAAAAAAAAAAAAAACAACACACACACACACACATGTTATAATATAGCCATGTATGTAAATAACATTATATACGTCAAAACTCTCTCACTCAGATTCTGGTTTGTTTAGATTCCCCTGACCATCCACGTTCTTATTCATATTCCTTTTACACCTCACAAATTTCATGCTCTGATAGCTTTGTAGTGTATTTTGTAGTATATTTTGTTTAGTGTTGGTTGCAGAGTTGAGTTGAGTGAATTTCATTAACCTCACCAACACGTAAAGTAAACAGCATAAAGAATTTAGAAAAGTACCACGTCAGAGGTTCAAGATAATCGCCTCAACTTCACAACTAACATGCTTCGGAATCTCTCATCATTCATCTCTCTCTCTCTCTCTCTCTCTCTCTCTCTCTCTCTCTCTCTCTCTTTTATTGGACTGCTCTCTTATACACTGCCTGAGGACTTATGCATCATCAGATTTGTTCCAGACGATCTATTTGTCTGAGGGGAGCACTCGTAATGTCCAAGGGTTGAAAGCTATTTTAATTAATCCATAAACAACAGAGTAAGTCCATGACACGTCTCTCTCTCTCTCTCTCTCTCTCTCTCTCTCTCTCTCTCTCTCTCTCTGACTAAAATATGGTTCAACTTAGATGCCAGGGCCACTTCCTATCAATAAACCAAATAAATATATCGCTTATTGTTAGTTAAAATTTATAAGGCATTGTTTAAGTTAAGGGGAGATTCTCTTGTTGGTAAATTGGAAGGCTACTGTTTCCTCCTAACTATACCAGAAAAAAGACACCCTCATTGGTACCGGTACTAATAGGGGATCTGTTTCGTGGCACAAGTCTGGAGGAATCAGAGACCTTCCAATTCACCAACAACAAGAGAATCTCACCTTAAAGGCTCAGCTCATATACAATTCTTTATTCCCGTTATCTAGCTTATGGAATATTAAATTTTTGTTTTTCATGTCACACCCAAAACAAATTATTATAACATCTTCTAGCAAAACAAAAGCGAAGCGGGATTGGTTTGTTTACAGTCAAATCACCTCGTCGGCCGGACACTCTTCTACAATTTATTCCTTTCACGGACAGGACGGAATGCAGTCTGTTCCTTCCATCCACCAGGTGTACAGTCCACAACACAAGTCTGTCCCTATACAGAGCCTTTTGGGTTATAAGGGGAAATTCTTTTTGTTGGTTATTTGAAAGGTTTGTGATTCCTCCAAACTATGCCTAGAAACAGATCCCCTTTAAGTATACCGCCGAGGGTGTCTGTTTTCTGGTATAGTTTTAGAAGGAATCAGTAAATCAGTATACGGTACCCTTCCAATTTGCCAACAAGAGAATCTCATCTTAATCTGGCGAAAATATACCGATACGTGTTAGTTATTTCATCCATCCACAATAATACTCAATGATAATATACCGTACCGCATTTTCAGCCCAATCAGACTGTATATAATAATAATAACAATAATAATAATAATAATAAATGGTGGTTGGAAGGAGACTAACTAACTAACTTTATGCATTGGACTGTGGCGGATCAAATATGGAAAGCGACGCCAGAAAAATGAAGACGTGTGTTTGAAAATGATCCTGTTGGTTATCATCTATTCAGCTCGTCTCCTCCCACGGTGCTGGAGGCGAGGAAGGAAGGAAGGTATACACTATATTCATTGGCATGGGTCAACTACACGCCTTGCAGTAGTGAAGATTATTAGTAGAAAAATATAAAACTGTATACGAGAGAGAGAGAGAGATAGAGAGAGAGAGAGAGAGAGAGAGAGAGAGAGAGAGAGAGATTAAACTGTATAGCCTAACAGAGAGAGAGAGAGATTAAACTGTATAGCCTAACAGAGAGAGAGAGAGATTATACTGTATAGTCTAACAGAGAGAGAGAGAGAGAGAGAGAGAGAGAGAGAGAGAGAGAGAGAGAGAGAGAGAGAGAGATTATATAACACGTTAGCCCTCGAGATTTTTTCTAAGACTGTAAATTTACTGAGGTGGGAAATATCTCGACTGCAGGGAAAACATGAATTCCTCACCATCTTCAGTATTTCCTTCCTTCCGTGTGTGTGTCTCTCTCTCTCTCTCTCTCTCTCTCTCTCTCTCTCTCTCTCTCTCTCTTCCACCCACATGCTTCTCTCCTTTTCTCCTACCCCTTTCTTCTTCCTCTCCCTCGACTCTCCAATCTCCTCTTCCACTCTCCCTCCTCCACTCTCGCCTTGCAAAAACTCCCCTGCAACAGCTGTGTGCGTGTGTGTGTGTGTGTGTGTGTGTGTGTGTGTGTGTGAGGGAGGGTGGCATGGCAAGGAGGAATGGGTGTGGAATCAAAGAAGAGAGAGAGAGAGAGAGAGAGAGAGAGAGAGAGAGAGAGAGAGAGAGAGAGAAATGCATTGCAGAAGAATTGTACAAAGAGAAGGAGATAATAAACATGTGTCGAACAGGAAACGCTTGCGAAACTGTATATCTTCCCTTCCCCTCTCATCTTGCTCAGTTACTTCTTTCAAAGCTCCATATATTCCTCTCCATTCCCCTCCCCAAATCCTTTCTCCACATATTTTTTCTCTCTCAACATCTCTCACTTTCTCACATGCTTTGTTTACAGTTGTTATTGAATTACAAACATGCCGCCGATCTTCAAACACACACATACACTCACAAAATCCCACGTACACACACATACAGACCCCCAGCACACACACACACAAAATCCCACGTACACACACATACAGATCCCAACATGCACGCACACGCAAACACACACACACACAAAATCCTACACACACGCACACACATACAGATCCCAAAACACACACGCCCACGCACAAAGGTACACACACACACATTATACAGAAACATACACCAAACTACGCCCCTTCCAACACAGTAATCCAATCCATCTCCCCCACACACTGACATCACATCACCACCCTCCACCACCACCACCACCCCCACCACCCCCACCACCTCATCCACTCACAGCCAAACGTATATACCCACTGCCTCATACATTCATACATACATACATACATTCATACTCATATCCACACCCACAAAAACCCACCCCATCTCCATCCACCCTCAACTACACCCACCCCATCTCACCCTCATCTACACACACACACACAGATTCACATTAACCTTTTACTCGAATCCGGCTCTCACTTCCACCCGCTCATCCATCCACAACCCCACCTACAACCACACCCCACCCAAGACCACATTCCCAATCAATTCCCATCCAACCTTTAATTCCTCCTTTTGTTGAGTTCAAATACATGTATACCTAACCAACAAGTAGAAAGACAAGCGTCATTAAACTCTTAGACAAATGAGATTATCCAGTGACATAGAATAATTTGTTGTTAGTTAAAGCCTATCATTCAAGTCTTTAAGCAGTTGTTTATGGGTCGATTTGGAATACTTGTGACTTGTAAATGTCGACGTAGCTTCCCCTGCGACAAATGGTAGCAAAACATTCGACTGGACTATGCCAAGCAGCTCATTGAATACACAAGGGGACGGACGCTTCCACACTCCATGTTAAATTTGCTTGCAGCGACAAATCTCGAACCCTGACGCTACCACTTAAGGGAGCTTGTGATTGTGTGTGAGACCTGGTGGCTTCTGATTCCTTCTGACTGTGCCACGCAACAAGCTCCATTAATGTAAGTTGTGTTTTGTGGCAATGTTTGAAATACTCTTTAACCTCCAATTTTCTGACTTACATCACGGGGGTCCTTAATTATGGGGATAGTATACTTTTGATACATCAGAGCGCCTTGATTTCTCCAAAGTATGTTAGGAAACAGGATCGGGTGAAAAATTAGAATGGTGGTCAGTTGCTTGGAATAAATTGGAGGAACCAGTTGCTCCAGATTTACCACCCCCTTTAACTAACCCG